>WMED01029646.1:0-10231 GCA_019650415.1 Pipa parva
GCTAAAATAACAAAACTTGTGTCACTGTCCAAATATTTCTGGCCCTAACTGTATTTATGTACCAAACAGAAGATGGCTACAACCACAAATCGGGAATTTCACTTTAAGACGAACATTTTTACCAGTACTATGTAAGAATAACCTGCTGATTTATAGGGGATTTCCAATTTTTCTGGTGTTACTGGTTCTTTAACGTAAAATGAAATACATTTTTTTTGGCAAGCGTTCATCTTCAACAGAACTCTTGTTGCCAAGATGTAATTAATTTGTTGTTTACTTTGGACTTCTGTTTAAATGCAAATGTTGAAGCCTTAGCAGAATGTTCATATTCTTCCTGCAGAAATGCTTTTATTCCCCTACCAAGAAACTTGTGCAGGTATAAAATGCAAAATATAAAAAGACTATACAACTTACAAGGTAGCCAAATGACAACAAAAACTAAAAAGCTCCAGTCACTTAACTGTATTATTAGCGGAAAGAGCCCATTTATTGCAGAATGAATGTACAAAATTATACATTATTCTAAAAATGTTTAAACCATCTGTATGTTATCTCAAACATATATTCATAGCCCAATGCACAATTACACTTACATAGCATAAAAACTCACATTGCAGGGTATGCATTGTGTTTATAAAGTACATATACTCAAATTACTAATAGTCTAACACGAACATGAATTAAGCATATATTAAAAGTATCAATAACAAATCCATATTCCCAACAGTGTTAAAGTGCACATCTGTTTATATAAAAATATGAATACAAACAATCAAAATATACAGGGTAACCAAACATTAGTTAAAATGCATATTCCATTACAACATATAACATCTATAAAAAATGAGTACTTATACTATTATACTATTACTAGTATAAACTACTGGTACACTGTAATTGAATGATTGTCCTGGCACTGTGACCCAATCTAAAAGTGTCAATTCTACATTATGGTACTGTACATACCTCAGCAATCTGTCAAATAAATCCATCTAATACAGCATTACTGTATTATAACTATTGTGTATTTGATGAATTTATTTTATTACAGACTCCAATAAATGGGGTCTTTTCGCTAATAATAATATGGTTGAGCGCGGGGAAGTTTTATCATTTTCTACTTTTAAAGGCAACAATGTCATCATAACTATCTTTTTCTACATTAATGAGAACATACTGACAATGGGCATGTATTATCATAAGAAAGGGCAATGTCCACCATTTTGTCATGTTATGGTTGACAGTATAGTCACATATACTACAAAAATAATTTCTCCATTCATTTGAGTGGCAGACAAATCCTATCCCATGCTGGTACTCAGTTGTCCTATTTTCTAAGCCTATTGAGTGAAATGTCATCGGAATACATCAAGTCAAATCCAAGTATTCATGTCCATATTTGTTGTTGCATTCGCAGCAAATGGTCACAGAGTGGTGCTTAAATATGCATAATATTGTGAAATGTGTGACAAATCACCACATACCGTAACAGAAAATAAAGGTCTTTGGTAAATGTGTGAAGCTGGAGAAGTGCCAAGAATCCATGCTTTAAATGAGATGTGAAGACTTATTTGGTCAAGGGGAGATACTTACCAATTAAAGATTTTACTCTCCAATGCTGCTTCCTGCTGTTTTGCATCAAAATTCTATTTTTGAGCATGCTCACCTCAATGAGTGTGAACAGGAAGTGAAGAGGTTTGTAGTGCTTCGTAAAGCAGAAAAGATCAACTTCATAATGACAGCAGGAGGAGGCAGCACTGGAGAGTAAAACCCCAATCTAAGTATCTTAAATTATCACTTGCCCAACCAAGCCTTTACTTTTCCTTTAAGGGGCAATTTGCACTTCGACAAACATGTCCATAAACTGTTACATGACCATATTATTTGCTATTAGCTCTCCCACACTATTTCATCACTTCCCTTTGGACCAATCAAGTCATACATTTTTAGCCTATTTGTGAAATATGATCATTAAGATGAAATTTATTAAAAAAAAAAAAAACGAAAAACCACAGACTAAATAGGTGTTTCGCACCATTTTCATTTCAGGTGCTGACAAAGCTGCATATGTCGCACACTGGTCCAGGCACATCTGATATTAATCCTCAAATGGAAAATAGTCTAGCCACTTTACAAGCTACAAAGCACGCATTTATAAGTGTTAGGGGAATTTTGGGGTAAAAGTATTGTAAGTAATGTGGTGATATTACCCACTGGGATTTCACAACAGGGAAAGAGATGCAGTTACATTGTTATATGGAAAGACGGTATATTTCTTTTATACAGGTATCTTTAAAAAAAAAAAAAATCAAAAGCATATAAATTTTATAAAACTTATAGATCTACCTGTATTCACATTTTACTTATTATGCAATTGTAACAGCGATACCGAGTTTGCATTCCGACCTTACATTTTGAACTAGAACTTCCATCACCCTTCAACAGGCATGCTGGATATCTCTGACTTAACAACATACAAAGCACAACACTATAAAATCTAAGTGTGTGGGCAGCACTTAGCATAAGATATCACAAAGTAGAAACTGCGGCCAAGGTTAGATTGTCAAAATTTGCAGGATGGAAATATCAAATAAAATGTAAAAACACATTTGAAAAGAAGACATTGACTATTTATTCTTGTACAAACTGTTCAAGTTAAATCCTTGTTTTTCAAAGCCAAATGTCAAAAAACAATTGAATTTAAAATATATTGTTAGATGTTTCCTAAACTTAATTATATAAACGTAATTATATTTGATGTTTCTTTATGGACTAAAGTGTGTCTTTCCATAAGGTCACTATCTGGAAACATTTTAAAGGGTTTAAGCAAATGTATATTTGTATTGATTTGGCGACTAAAATAATATTAGCTTTGTCGGTGGGGGGGCTTATTCATTAAAGTGTGAATTGGACTGTTGAAGTGTATTCATGTCACTTTGGGTTGCATGCTCCAACAGTCACAAACTCTCTACTACTTATTCACTAAGCAGCAGTTTCCGATACCAAGGAAACAAACAGTGTTTGACATGATTTCTTGGATAGTGTAGACTGGAAGTAGGAGGCGGAGTGACGCAAATTATACCAGTGAAGTGCAGTGACATCACATCCCACTAACTGTATCAAATGAATTATACTTCCCTTTCTATGTATGTCAACGCATCCCTAATTTATGTTGCTATTTGGTCAGAAATGTTGTCACTTTTGAATGAAGTCACATTATGCCACATTAGAGTACTGTCATCCACCCTCTACTCTGCCACTTTGACCTGGTGAAGCCAAACTGGGGAATTTGACACAGTATCTAGAACAGAAGATCTCCGGTACTCCAGAAAAGTAAAACATGAAGTTTATTGTGTAACAATTAAAAAAGTCCATGTGAACGATAAAAACATGAAATAAACAGCACCTATGTGTTTCACGCCGTGGCGCTTAATTTGACACAGCATGCCTTCCTAAATTTGCTACTTTGACAGACTCTGATGGTTGATGAATAGCCGAATTACATGTGCACACACACCCAAAGTGGGCCAGTTGGTATTATCAGTGAGCATGCTACATGATATGAACATTTCATATAAAAATAAACATGCTAAAAGGTCAGAGATACTTTTTGTATAAGGATTACTGCACTTGTCCAGAGGTATAGCAACCATATAGTGGTAAAATAAGTGTGCCTTTAAAGCTCTAACTCATATGTCCTTCTAACTGTGTCAGCCCTGTCCCTGGGCATCCTGTTGAACCCCTCAAAATCCTCTGGGGAAAACTACTTGCAGCTATTAATGCTGCACTATTGTCTACAGTGAAATGCAGTTAATTACAAAATTCTAGCATGACATTGGCCTAAGATGCTATAAGGCATGTATTATTGTTTTCCATAAGTCACCACAAACTAGTTTGATTTCCCCCTTAGAACAGTATTGTGTCAGCTACAGTATATGCAGCTGCTACAAATTTCTATGTTTCATAACAGTTTTAAGTATAAATCCTTCAATCTTTTTTTTTTTTTTTTGCATATGTCAAAAAGGTCCTGTGTGAATATCACAGGTACAGTAGTGCATTACTGCTCCACCTAATGTAATTTCCATATGAGGATTAGCTTAATGCAAACATTTAATAAAAAGATTCCATTAAAGGATAACTAAAATCAGAACAAAATTTTAAAAGCGGCCTTTATATCTAACAGTGGCTGCGCAAATGATGGATTCACAAGTCTTCAATTAAATAATTATCTGAGGTGATAAAATAAGTACTGCTATTAACAGGCAAAACAATTTTCCAGCAAACATTTGGGAAAAAAAATCAAAATCTCAAAAAAAAAAAAAAAATTGATCTCACACAGGTTGAGTTATTATTAGTGCTTTGTAGCACACACTAATTCAAAAGCAGGTCAATGTGTCTTCTGTTTCACCAAATTAATTAAGCTTAAAGACATAACAAGCCAAACAACTGAGTATAACTACAGGTCAAATATAGCGCTGCAAGTATCCAAGCTTGTCTTTATTCCAGGTCAAGTCCATAATATCAAGTAGAAATAACAAGAATTGCTTGTAAGTGCTGAATGCTGGTTGTTTATTGAGATACCATGTGTATGTATGTATGTATAATTTTATTTATGAAGCGCCACAAATTTACGCAGCGCTGTACAATTCAGCTATACAAATACAATAGAGACATGGGAAAAGTGCATTAAACAATACAAGTAAAATATCAGGAGGATACATCACTTTAAGTGCTAGGTTGCGGTTGACACAAGAGGTTGGAGGTCCCTGTCCCGTTGAGCTTACAATCTAAGTGGGAAGAAGACTTACAGATAGAAGGACAATAAGAGTTGTAGAATGTGTGGAGACATAGGTCAATATACACAGATAAATAGATCAATAAATACAGATATTAAACATGAATAATTAAAGATAAAATGAAATATGCATAAAATCAATTATAAGAATCAGTGCTAGTGCTCCAAAAGATAGGATTTCAATTTGGATTTTAACATGAAGAGGGAATGTTCCTGGCAAAGACAAAGGGGTAAAGAATTCCAGAGGTGAGGGGCAGAGAGAGAAAAGGGTTTAAGATGAGAAAGGACAGTATGTGTACGTCGCAGCAAAACTGGTGGCTTTGAGAGGAGCGTAGTTGACGTCGAGGAACAGACATATGAGTGAAGAAATGTAAGGTGGGGCAACAGAGTGAAGTGCCTTAAATGTCAAAAGGAGAACACTGTAAATGATTATTTTACTTACGGGAAGCCAGGGAGCAGAGAGTGATTGGGAGAAGGGCTGTCCCGGCGGCTAGAGAATTCTGGCAGCAGAGTTTAGAATAGACTAGAGTGGGGAGAGGTGGGAAACAGGAAGTCCAGATAGAAGAACATTGCAGTAGTCCAAGTGGGACAGGACAAGAGCATGCATGAGGGTATAAGCGGTAGAGTGAGAGCAAAAGGGGCGAATCTTAGCAATGTTGTGAAGAAAAAAATTGACAGGATTTAGCAGTGGAAGAGATTTGTTTAGAAAAGTTAAGAGCAGAGTCAAGAGTCACTCCAAGACAACAAACAAAGTTACAGATTATCTCCTGATGAAGCTGCCAACCAAAAGCAGAGAAATGCATTGATATTTGCACTGCAACACAATTGATATGCTCTTTTATCTCCAGTGTTTGTGAGTACATCCACTGTTTTAAATTTTTTTATTTATTAAAGTAATATTATACTATTTTGGATATCTTTCATGTTTTTTTATGAGTTTCATCACCAAATGAAGCCATCATGAAGCACTACTTTTGATTCCTGAATGTCTTGTGTTAATCCTGTTGAGCTCGCTGCAGGGGATTTACAGATTTGCAATATCTTGTTATGCTATTATTTGGAATTTTTCTGATGAGATTTCTTACAGCTCGAGTGAAGTTGCACATTTTACTATCACGAGGATAATATCCCGCTTTATACTATATAACACATCAGCACAATTCTTTTTGGATTTTTATCTCCTATGGTAGAGTCTTCTACACTTTTTTCTATATTATATGTACTCTAGATAAGGCACTATTGTGCCTTTATTTTTGCTTGCGCTTTTCCCTTAGAATACATTTTTGTATTTTTGTTGAAAATAACACCATCCACTTGAATGGAAAAGGTAAGAACAGGTCCAGGTTTAGGTGGAAATATAATTAATTCCATTTTATCAAGATTTAATTTGAGCTGGCGCTTGGCCATCCACGAGGAGATTGCTAAGAGACAGTTGGAAATCTGAGACTGTACTTCAGGTGTTAGCACAGGAGCGGATAAATAAATTTGGGTATCATTGGCATACAAGTGATATTGGAAACCAAATGAATTGATGATATCACCCAGGGGAATTGTAGAGGGGAGAACTGGAGGGGGCCAAGGACTGAGCCTTGGTTCACCCCCACCTTAACAGGGACAGAAGAGGTGTCATTAGCATGGGAGACAAAAAAGGAATGATCAGAAAGATAGGAAGCCAGCCAAGAAGCAGTTCAATCACAGACCCCAAGCGCATGGAGAATTTGAATAAGATGGGAGTGGTCGACAGTGTCAAATGCAGAGGATAGGACAAAGAGAATTAAAACAGAAAAGTGACCCTTGGCTTTGGCAGCCTGGAGATCATTTGCAAAGAGTGGTCTCCATAGAGTGCCCCGGCCTACAACTAGACTGCAGCGGGTGAAGGAGATGGTCGGCATGCAGAAAGTTAGTAAGGTGGTTACAGGCGAGACGTTTTAGAAGTTTACAAGCAGTGGAAATAATACTTTTGTGCTTGCAAAGTGAATGATTTTCCTGTACCTCTTCATAGTGATGTCATGAGACCACTTACCTCCTGTGTTGAAGGATTAGTTTAGGCATACCTATTACATTTCCAGGGGAAAAGCAGGGGTGACTTAACCTTTACGTCTTACTGGCTTCTGATTGGCCATGTGCTGATGACAAGGCCAGCCATCAGGTACAGGGCTGGGGGGAAGAAAAGGGGACAGGGACTTGGGACTTGGACCAGTGGAACCTGGATATTAGTATAGGACTTAAAAAAGTGGAAGGTATAAGTTTATGCACCAACAGTTATTTCTCTGTACATTTGTCATTTTTAGATGAAGGCGATTGTCAGTATACATTGTCCACTAATTTCAGTTCTTTTCAATTTATAGCCACTCTCATACTGAAGCTAATTCACTTTGTCATTTCCTCTTCAGCAGTTCAGTTTGGAATCTTAAATCAGAAGATTACAAGTGTGTAATCTCATAGAGCTCCTGCACACCTGCTTCTTTGTGATCTTTTTTTCTCATAACTCTCTAACCTGGGATAGAGTCAGTGACATGAGATTCCCCACTGATCTGAAGAGGAAGTAGGAGGAAGAGAAGGGTTTCTGTAAGAAAGGGTCTATCAATTGAAAACTTCTGAAAATAAGTAATTAATTTAACTTACCGGTACTCAAATTGTTTATTTAAGCAGTGACAATTTGATGGTCAAATAACTGTTGGGGAATAGACTGCTTCTGTGTCAACTAGCAACAGGTCACCCTGTGCAAACTTTCTATTAAATTACCCTGTTACTGCAATGCAACCAACTCGAACATGTAGCTGTAGGTGTTTTACCACTGAAAGATATCGGCAGCCAGACTTTCAAGCAGTTGTACTGCCGATGTAAGTTAATTCATTAGAGGAGATACCCAAAGTACCTTGAATCTATGGATAAATATGGCAGAGATCTTAGCCCCATTAACATGCACAGCACCTATCTCACTTTATTATATATGTAATAATATATATATATATATATATATATAAAAAGACTTTGTGGTTAAAGTGTCCTGTCCACTTAGAACCTAATATAAATTTATATATACATGTCAACTTATTTATTAATAAGGTTTAATGTTATGCTGCCAAATATTGACTGTACATATGCAACTAAAAACTACAGTATGAACATATAAATTATTCATTGACTTGAATTTCTGTTTTTGCTGTTACAGTTTAATTAATTTCAAAGATGTAATACTCAAAGCTTTTGCATTAAGCACTTTTAACTGCCTTTTTCCTTTATGGATTATCATGCTGTACAGACATAGCTGAAACTAGCCACCCCCGGACACACAAAGTAGGGAACATAAAACAATACACAGAATGATGCATGCAGAAAGACTTTTATAACTGTAACAAGGGTATCAAAGAGAATTGGTAATAGTAATGCCATTAATGTTATGTGGGACATTTTCTGCCTTTCACAAAAGAAGGAAACATTTTGTCTGAAGGTTGTGCTACATTGATAATTAGCAGTTCTACACGCAATCAAAACATGAAAATATTCCTGAAGAAAGGATGGTAGAAATTCTTCTCCATATTTCAAACTGGAAAAATGATTTAATGCCCAGATTATTTTTAAAGCATGCACTATAAAACCACGTCTCCAGTTACTACATGACAATATATTTAAAAGAGGAGTTTTTTTATCAGCTTTTTTTGATTTATCTTAAACATCCACAATTTCTTAAACTAGGGGAGTGCCATTTTGTTCATCAGATAGTCAGACCATCCTCTGACAGACAGATTACTTTTTTTTCTGTTTTGTATTTAATTAGTGTATACATACCCAACCTGCCTCCCTGCTGCAAGGTAATCTGTCAAAGAGCAGAGTAGTGGCTGACTACCTTACTATTGCAATATGAAATGTTTTCATGATCAGAAATGCCAAGATTTTTTATTTTCCAAAGATGCCAGAATACTGAATATGAACTACCTCATTCTGTATGAGGAAAGCATGTATAAGTATATGTTAAAATGAGAACTACTATACTTTATAACACTCTCAGGTGCATATGGTGACCAGGTTCAATCATTTACTGAGGTCTAGTAACCCTTACCAATCAATAACCACCTAGCATTCACTAGTATGGAGAAACCAAAATAGTAAAAGTCAACCTCTGATTGGTTACCATAGACTATTAGCCCTCAGTAAACAGTTGCCCCATTGATACATTCTTCTGTCTCTGCTGTTTCACATATAATTTATTAGATGTTCTGATAATGGATGAGTGTCATCTTGAAATGGTAATCTGGACAGACTCCTCATCTTCACTGACAGCTTAGCATGTGCTTAGCATGCAAACACGTGAAAGGTTTGGGTGGTTCAGAAGGCCAGAGTGGTGTGTCTAGCTTGCCAGCACCTATGGCGGTTGGCCACGCCTTCCCATTCTTGTATGCTTGGGCAGGCCTGTCGGAGATGGTTGGACGGCCAGGGATGTGGCCCACGGGTCGTACAATGCCCAGGTCTGATATAGATAATAGCAGACACAATTTGTCATTTATGAGGAATTACCATAAATTCTGAATATGAAAATACTAATTTGGGATTAATTCTGTATTTACTGTGCTAATCATCCCTAAGTTGAAGCACAGCAGTCAAACCTGTGGTACTCTAGCCTGTTGTTGAACCTATTTCCAGCTACCTGACAGCTGAAGACTGCTCCACAGATATTAATTGAACAACTGAAATATAATAACTAGGAATCAAACACTTTCCATTATGTTCCAGCAGTAACTCAGGTTGCAGCAAAAATGGACATTTATTTGTTTTCAGGGGTAAAGGTACAAGTATTGCACACTTTGTGGTCACAGGGCACTGAGTTGAAAGAACAAAGGTAATGGTCTCAGTGCTTGTAAATATAAGCCCAGGTTGCTTTAATAAGCAGTACTGAAATACACCTGCACCAGGAAATGTGTGTTTGCCTAAGTCAGGAGTCAGAAAACTTTGTAGAGGAGGGAGCCATTTCGCTCCCTCTTCCACCGGTGAGCCACAAAGGAGGAAGAGCGCAGACTTCCAACCACATGCCAATGTCCAATCAGAAGAGGCATTAGAGGACATGGACAAGGCTAGGGAGATGCGCTCAGAGCCACAACAAGGCGGCTGAAGAGCCCCACTTTACCAACCCCTGGCCTAAGTTATAACTAAGCACTTGCATACAAGTTAGCTTTCTAGAGCCACAGCTTCTGTGATCTCAAGCATGATTGATGAGGCCTAAAGGTCAGCACACTGCTTAACCAATAGCAGTTAGGCAGCTTTTCCTTCCCGTGTTTCCCAACTTGCAAGAGGGAAAGGAGGGGGGTAGTGGGGGAGAGGACAAAATGTCAGCTCTCAGAGTTAATAGGGCAAGCATTATTTCTACACTAAACTTTTATAATTAAAGTGGAACCGCCAGCTCAGGATTATTACAGTTTTATAAAGTATGTGACATTA
>WMED01029648.1:0-10230 GCA_019650415.1 Pipa parva
TCAACATTCCTGTTAAATTTGTTGCCGGTCCCTCGAACCAAAAAGTTTGAGAAGCACTGTTGTAGAGGAAAAAAATGGACAAATACTCCTGTATCATTTGGATACATTCGAGACACATTTTCATTGTTTCTTATTTTTTTCTGGTACTTGCTTGTATTTTCTTGTCTCTGCTTCCACTGACTGACAATACTGCAAGCTCATATTTGAATGAAGGTCTATATTTTCTGTTTCCAAGAATGCCATTTGCCACCATTGTAATATTTATTTCCTATAGTCCAAAAAGATGGGAGAGGCCTGTAATTTACATCATAGGTAGACCTCAACTATGAGAGACAAAATGAGAAAACAAATCCAGAAAATCACATTGTCTGATTTTTTAAGAATTTTTTTTCAAATTATGGTGGAAAATAAGTATTTGGTCACCTACAAACAATCAAGATTTCTGGCTCTCACAGACCTGTAACTTCTTCTTTAAGAGTCTCCTCTTTCCTCCCCTCATTACCTGGAGTAATGGCACCTGTTTAAACTTGTTATCAGTATAAAAAGACACCTGTGCCCACCCTCAAACAGTCAGACTCCAAACTCCACTATGGTGAATCCCTTTAAAGCATTTGCTGATGTCCACGTGCAGGACATCAGCGAGTGCAGATCAGTCAGTCCGAAGTGAGGTGAAGACTCCGCACCTCCGCATGCATACTGAAGCGAACGATCGGAAAGTAAGTTCGCTCTTTGGTGAATTACCCCCATAATGAAGTACAGAATTTTTCTGATTGTGTGCCAGATTTTATTTACCAACTTTGAGTTAGTGAAGCAGTTTTACCAAGACGGTTGTTGGGAACATAGTTTGAACCCATGTTTTGTATAAAGGATTGCATGTTAACATCCACATAGCTTGGAAAGCCAAACATATTCCTTTACGTTATGACATTACTCAGTGAAAAAGAAACATTGTTTAAAAGGGTTTTAACTACTAATACATGATATACTGTATACTGTATATATTGTATATTATTTTCCACTTTTTGCTTACTCTGGTAAAAGAGTTGTTTATCTTTAAATTTTATTCTATAAAAGGATGGGAAACTCTTTAACTGACAACCGACTTTTTTAAAATGTCACTCAAGCTGTCATAGAACACCACCTTTAGAAGGATCTAGTTCACACTTTCTGGCCCACCTCAGTAGCCATCAGAGAGTTCTTTACCTGTGTTTGGTGTGCCAGAAATGTGGCTTTCATGAAAACACTCATTAAGGTCACAGAAAGAAACTGAGCTGGTAGGGAGACTGAAGGGAGGCAATCCCGGAAATGTGAATTAGCTTCTCCAGAAGGAAAATCATTTGTCTGTTAGAATTACTATGTAAAAAATGGTGAACATTGGGTTTTTAGGGTCACACAAGCTTTCCCTGGCATAGAACAGCAAACCAGTTATGTGTTTCCTACTTGTTAGTCCTCAAAGGCAGGTAGTTATAGCCTTAGAAGTTGCTTTGTGACTGATATGATACTTGCAGGGCTTGCCATGTAAAATTTTTAGATTAATAATTTTCTTTCTGGAGATTATAATTTACATATATTTCCCAGGAGAGCATTGTCTTGAATCTTCCTTCCAACTCCTACAACAGTATTGTAAAATCTAATACGTACTAGATTGCGTAGAGGTGTTTATACACAATTTATTTCTGTGTTTCAGACCACTGAATATAAATGCTATTTTCTGTATTTTACATGTAGTTGGTGTTATATTTAGCACTTGATATACAGTAAGTTAGAGACTAGTTGTGTTTGGAGTGGGATTTAATATGAATGATGTCTACAGACATGCCACTGGTATTGTGTGCTGGTTTTCTTCTACCCTAATTCTCAATAGTGGTAGTCTTTTAGACTGCATCCACCAGTTCACTTTGCTTTTATAAGAACGATATTTTATATTTTTTAATTAAAAAGGATATATAGAGAAAAGAAGAAAAAATCCACACATGAAATTGTAACCAAAAGTTGTTTTGTATAATAGTTTAAAAGGGACATTCATTGACAACTCAGAACATTATATGCCATTAGCTACACCAGTCACACTATGCACTAACAAAAAATAATTGATTCCCGATTTCTTATTTTACATTCAAATAGTGTTTGTTATATAACCATCCCCAGAAGCTATTTATAGCATTATAACTTTCTCTAGAAAAGATCTGTTACCTGTTTGTTGTTTATAATACAGTATTTGCAAACATTGCTTTAATCAGATTAATTCTGAATTAAGAGTTAAAGCTCAAAAAGTATTAGATGAATATGGAGTTTGTAAAATTAAATCAAGACTATGATCATTTATACCATTCCTATAAATGCTGGCTTTCTGAAAATTATGAGTGTTATAGTGATTTGGGTTTGTAGTAGATTTCTTGCCTATATAGTTAATGAATAAATAAATTTTGGTTTAATTGTGTATTAAATTGATAGGTGTGATCGTGAAGTGCAGAGATCAGACTCACCATTGAGAAGTTATGAGCTCCTGTTTTGTGTTGTTTCCCAACAGTACAAGGCATCCATTTTAGACACGCCCTTTCTCTCTCTCTCTCTCTCTCTCTCACACACACACACACGCACACACACACACACGCACACACACACACACACACACACACACACACACACTTAAAACAGCAAAATGGATACTTGTTATTGTCTAATCATTTTTTGTAGATAATCAAAGAAAAAAACAAATTAAACTGCAGTGACCAAAATAGATTAGATTTATAACCCCTTAAGTTGCTTTAGGGATGTACACTCTATGCCTTTGATACAGTTATAAAGGTGTATTAGCTATCATTTGTCTAATATAAGAAATAATTTATGTACTTGTTTTCTTACAGAACTTGTTTGAATAATCCCCTGTGCAGTGATCTAGTATTTAATTACAGAAATGTGTGCTTCTCAAACATTCGAAGTAACTCCATATATATTTCAATAAAATTAATTCTTGAAAATATAAACAGTTATCAAATCATGTGCACGCCATCTGTAAATGTATAGCTTCAGGTGGATATCATATTTTTCTTTCTGAGTACAACAATCCTCTTTTTTGGCTATGTGAGCCTCTTAGGTATGTTGTAAAGCGTACCTAATCTGTCATAGTGAAAATTCTGAAAATATTTAATAATTTTGCCTGAAGCAAGCTAGGTAAAAAAAAAAAAAAATGCATGAATTGTACACCTTACATGGTTAGGTATCTAAAATAGCTTTCTTTTAAAGATAAAGCAAGTTCCTCAGAGTTGCAAACAGTTTATATTGTTATTCTGTCCTCAGAGTATAAATGTTATATTTGTGAATATTTAATGTTGTGTAAAGTATTGGAGCTTAGTTATGTAAAAGCTGTTATCAGTTTTTTTATGTTTATATGGGTGGGTGTGGGGGGGGGGGGTTGGTGTTCTTATGACTATTGTGATAACTACTACTACTAATAAGAGGACCTTATTAGCTAAACACCACAAAGTAGCATAAAAGCAGATCTGAATTTACATCTAATAGCCACTTCCCCATGTTCACTTATTGAGTAAACTCTGCGATGTGGTGAATACACGACCAATTCAGGCAACTACGGTAGTCATGTCCTTACAGAGCACTTCACATCACTTTTCGTGTGCAGGTAACAATAATTACTATTGACTAAGTGGAGGAATTTGGTGAATCTGCTCTGAGTTCACCTGCTTGACTTCACCACTTCAGAGTGGCGAATTGGGGGGTTGATGGCAGTGCTCCACATTCTACATCTATCTGACTGACTATGCCACATATCGCATCTGACAGTGATCACTGCTGTCCATTTGTTCGACAAGACTACTCACTGCTTTGTCTGTAATTTTATGATGAGAAGTGAATTTGTGACTAATTTGAAGATGTGACTCAAATTGTAGTAAGGGGAGTTCAACAGGTGAATTCACCCTTTAGTCACTTGTGCCCAGTATCCTTACCTCACTTCATGTCCATTATTCAAGAAATAGGCTTAGATTTGGCCAAACAAACCTTTTTATGAGCTACAAATGTTCAGACACAAAAACTGACTGGGTAGTTGGTTAGAAAAATACATATAAATGCTAGTATAGCCACTGCCTAAAGGTGTACATACACGTGTTGATTTTTTTAGGAAAGATAGTTCCAAACAATGATTTTTTAAAGAATCATTGGGAAATCTTCTTGTGCGTAGGTGATCAAATACAAACGACCATGGTTGCTTGCACTGTTTCCAAACATTAATTGCATATCATACAATGTACACAATCAAAATGGATTTGGAATGGAATCCTAAACCAGAAGCAGCCTGCATACATATCAGGATAGTGGGAAACCTAAGAAAGGCTTGCTGAATTAGATCAAATGGAAGCATTGGACATTGGAAAAAAAATGTAACCAAATAATATTTGATGAGTTATAGTAAATAAAAGAAAGAAGAAAAGAAAATTATACCAATGTGACTGAAAACAGTGTTGTGCAAATTTGTATAAACATTACAGTGAATTCTTAAAAAAATAGGGTCAATTGATGACGAGAAAATTCTTTAGAAAGTTATTTTTTTGATTAATAGAAACAAATTTATCATGAGTCTGGAAATATGCTGAAAATTATTTACGCATTCAAAACTATGTAGGGTAAGAGCTAATTTACCCAGTATGTTTTGTTTTAAAGAATGTATTGAAAATTATTCTCTGAGTTGTGAAAGAATAACTAAAGCTTATTAGTAGAAGTGGTGATTCTTTAGAGTGGAGGGGGATACTTACCAATAGGAGTTTTTGGGTCATCAACACTGCATCCTACTCTATGTAACAAGTTGATTTCTTCTGTACTACACAGCGAAGCAATCCTCCACTTCCTGTTCCTTTTGGATTTGAGCAAGCACATGGCGCAGTATCAAAAATCTGCTACTGTGAATCTGCTACTGTGCTTTCTCTATTCAGGAAAACTGAAAGGAAGCAGAAGAGAAGAGGATTGCGGCAGCTGTCAAGAACAGAAGAAATTGGCAGTGTACAGAAAGCAGGGGCAGCGCTGGAGCTTAACTCATCCATCGGAAAGCATCTCCCCCTTAAAACTCATGCCTTGACAAAGAAGCCTATAGTTATCCTTTAAACGGTATCTACCTTAAGACATGAACTTGTTTTAAGAGCAGATAATAAATAAAAGTATGAAACATTTAAAAATCAAGTTCCTGAAAACTGTAAACAGTATTATTTGACTTAGTGTCAATTTCCTGAACTATGGTATACTTACGCATCATTAAATGGAGGCCATAAAAGATACGTCAAGTGTGACAGCAAAAGGCATTTTTCTGAGGAAAGTGGTTCTAATGCCAAAAAATGTTGGGAGCCTCTCATATGCGTTTGTGTATAACATATTGTCAATTAGCATTTAGGCATGTTTGTTGCTACTGGTCTAACTTATGGAATTTTAGTGTAATGTGAAGTTGGAGAGAAAAAGTAGAAAAAAACGTAAACTATTTATTTGTAGAACCTACTCTGATGTGCATTCTACAAAACTAAAATGTTCTGAGATGAACTAAATTATGGGTGTGGCTCTTTAACAAAAGTATGTGTAGAAAAATGAAATGACTAATTAAGTTTTTGGGTTGTATTATGGTACATTATACCCTATGTAGGAGGGCATACTCACAGCTATTACTGGCAGACAGTTTGTTATGCTATTGAAAAGTTTGGGTGGGGTGACTAGATGCACAGAATGATTTATACTTTGCTGTGTTTTCAACCCAGTTATTTGTATTATAGAATAAAATATATCTGCCCCGAAGCTAGATTTTAACTACTCATTCTCCAGGTATTCTCTTAGTTTAGCCAAAATATGTGTTCGAGAATGCAGCCTATGGGTTCTCAGAGGTACACTATTTTAATTATGTTGTTTTACAACAAATCATGTTCTCCTGATAGCTATAAAAAATGCAGCATGGAGTGCAATCATGAAAATATAAACAACCCTGCATTGGGTATAACTTATATGTACCCCATATTAACAGTTGTTGTTGGCACACCCCTTGGTAGAGTATTTTACTATCTATATAAATATAAAGGCATATTTATAACATGCTCTCTCTTTATGGAGGCCTTTATATGAAAATAAAAAAAAAATGCATAAGCCTTACTATGTT
The DNA here is from genome assembly GCA_019650415.1 of Pipa parva. NCBI lineage: Eukaryota > Metazoa > Chordata > Amphibia > Anura > Pipidae > Pipa > Pipa parva. The sequence continues at coordinate 6,146 of WMED01029648.1, forward strand.
ACTTTTATTTTTAAATACAATTTAACATTTCAAATTTAACAATACAAAAAAATGAGAGAAAATCATAATACAAAACAATATTAGGAATTAATCACTGGGGAAATTATTTAGAGGTCTAGTAACCCGTAGCATTAAAGTAACATAACCATTAATGGGCCATATTTTTTCCGGCCGACCTTTCTAAATTTCATAATTCACATTAAGCAATTTATGGATTTGAGTGATAGAATTACCCATTGTTTCTAGTGATGCACTATCATAATGCAAGTAGCTGTGACATAATGTTGTAATGCATTTCCTGGAGCTTTACACGATAGGTTTTAATCTAAACCTGCCAAAGCTCAACGTAAGAATGGTGAATTTGATCTAGGGCTGGTCCCAAAATATGTTGTTAAGGGGGCCCACTTGTTAGCTCTCTCTTCAGCAAAGATTGCATAAGCCTGGGTAGATATGGGAAAGGAGAACATATTAAAAGTATAAGCAAAGTTTAATTTTTAAAAAATGGTTTAATATGGAACAGGTAAAAATGAATTTAGCAAGATTATTAAAAGCAATATATCTTTCCTTTACAAATATATATCCCATATATATTTATGTACAGAGAGAGCAGGAATCTGAAAAGCAAGAAAAATATAAAAATAAGATTTCCATACTAAAGACATCTCTTGATGAATGACTAACAGAAGATTTGATTTGGCATATATTTCTTTAATTTTCTAGGCCGGACCTGGTTGATATGGATACTGTTGCTGTTCAAAGCAACATTACAAATTTAGAAAATGCTTTTTATGTGGCTGAAAAGCTTGGTGTCACAAGACTTCTTGATCCTGAAGGTAAACTGACATAGCATCAAATTCAGTATTCTGAATTATGATCTGACTGAGAGGCAAGTTACTAAAAGTTTTTCATTTACTTTCCCTAGATGTTGATGTTTCCTCACCAGATGAGAAGTCTGTGATAACCTATGTGGCATCAATGTACGATGCTTTCCCCAAAACCCCAGAATGTGGGGAAGGAATCAGCGCAAATGTAAGTAATGCCAGGAGTCCTCCTCTTGTTGTCTTTAAGTGGAGAGCTGCAGGTTAACATTAAATTTAAGTTAATATATATAACTGAAAAATAGCTTGACAAAAAGCTCCATTAATATGTCATAGTGGAACTTCCAAATGAATGAAGAAAAGGACTGGATTCCCCATTAAATAATTCAGTTCTGTTAAGCCTTTTTGGTCTAGAGGGCCAGTTACCTGTAATACCCTCTTTATGGGAGGATGTATCCTGTTGACATTAGAATGTCATACTTAAAAAGGTTTTTTAGCTATTATTAGTCTGAGAGCCTTATAATCTTTCAGAGGGCCTTAGGAAAACCCCATTCTATTTCATAATCTAGTTATTATACTATTTTAAGAAAGGTTTTGGCTTCATTACAGACCCTTTCAGGATTAAGTTAAGCTGCTGATTGTGAATATGAGTCTGAACCTATTTTGCATTATATTTTTATATTCAGACTATGAAACAGTATCTTTTTCAGACTTGCTTTGATATGCTTTGTTCCATTATTCTATGTAGGTCACATAGTCTGAACAAGAACAACAGGATTCACAATTGTTTGAAAATTGAAAGCGCATTTTATTTCATACTACAATAGATCTATTTCACTTCAACTGATTCAGGGGATATTGCTTACAAACCCATGGGGAAAAGTTCATTAATGATTTTAAAAACATTAACTGACACATTCATGCAAAGTTATGAGGTTTCTCAAAATGATTAATTTATAATAGTTTAAGAGCAAGAAAGGACTAAATAATAATCAGTGGTTATCCATTTCAGTACCTCCCCACAGTCACATCTGGATGTATTTATGTGTATATGTTAGAAAGATCAATACATTTCATATATTTTAATGATCCTATATTTTCTTACTGACACATGAAAAATTCATGAAATAGCCTCAGATGGCATATATACTATACTATTGTCCAACCAGCACCATTGGGTATTGCAACATACGGGGCTGATTTCTAATCTGCCATTTTGGTCATGTGAACAGAAAAATGAGTTAACAGTAGTTTATTGATAATCCTGAATTGTACGATTACTGTATTATCCTATGTTTTTATTAACTTAATTTGTTGGAATTGTGCACAAGTTATTCTGTCACAAATTTGTAAATGATAATATGAATTTGTCTCTGCTAGACAGACAATCCCATTCACATTCTGTATGAAGTTTGACAGAATCTCATTCATCTGATTTCCTGTGAATACTGTTTACTTAAAATGAATCAGTTCTTCTGAATAATTTCAACTGAATTACCATAAAAATTGGCTGTCATTTTATTATGCAACCATCCAATACAAATGGAATTTTTCAAAGACATCCCCCTCGTCTCCATAAATGTTGTAAAGTTATTAGAGGCACCGTATTTGCTATAAAACATACATAAGCACTGTCTGGGTATTTACACAACAAATTGAAGATCAGTAAAAACACAAAACAATGAAATCACAAAATCAGATTTGAAGATACAGATTTACAGATACTATGCAGAAATAGTGAACTACACCTTTTGTAGACATATTTAACATACTGTATATTAAAACTCTCATTATAGGCATATAGCTAATAAAAAACGTCTCTATGCTGCTATTTCAGTATTTGAATCCTGTACTACTTTCAGTTATTGGGGGTTACTGAGTAAAGTGAGAATTTGACTGACAAAATGAATTCTCATCATTTCAAGTGGCTACGCTCTGATACTCTATTCCTTATTGAATAAACAGAGGATTCCCATAGCAAATCTGTGACTGCATCAAAATTCCTGTAGTAAAGTCATGACTGTGTCAGTAAGGCTAGGTTCACACGAGTGTATGATGCGCAGCGCATCATACACTAGTGTGAAGAAAGAAAAATATGGCGAGTGTATTTTTCTATTGTACTTACCAGCGACAGTGTGAACGCTCCCTCGCCGTTCACATCACTTCCTGTGTGTAGTGCAGTGTATATACGCTGGCCAAAATGCGACATACAGCATTCCAGACCCAGCTTATGCGCATCATACGCTGGTGTGTCCGGAATTAGGTAAGTACCATCGACTTTAATTGAGCTGTGCTTTTTTTTTCACACGAGCGTATGTACGCTGCGCATCAAACGCTCATGTGAACCTAGCCTAACAGTCTATTGTGTAGTGTGTGACTGTTGTTAGTTGACAAATTCGCCATATCACAGAGTTTGCTGAATTCCAGAATATGGGAAAGTGGCAAATTCACACCTTTATGAGACAATTCAGACTTTAGTCAATAACTCCCATTGTAAGGGCTTAAGCACAAAGGAATACTAGTGAAACTGTTGGAGACTAGAGTAGGGTCTTGATCTGAAATCATTGTCCAACAACTGAAAGATTTAAATGCCATTTTTCTGTAGGATGTTGAAGTGAGATGGATAGAGTATCAGAATATGGTGAATTACCTCATCCAGTGGATTAGGCACCATGTTATATTAATGACAGAAAGAACGTTCCCAAATACTGCTGGAGAACTTAAGGTAAGCTTGCAAGCAAGTCACATGATGTTTTACACTATGAAAGGCATTTGAGTCATTTATTAAAAAGAAAAGATATTGAATGATAAATCATTTTACAGTCTCTAGTATTCTTGTGACTGCTGAAGACTTTCATTCTTTTCTTTAGATATTTGCACGTGTTTGGAAATCATTAAATGCACGTAAACTCACAGTGCAATCACCATGCATTTTTTCAAGTATTTTTGGAGCATTTGTAATAATTGTAGATAATTCCAATCCTTATGAAACACGTCAGCTGATGAGAACTTGTGAATGATGTATAAAAAAAAAAACAAAACCTCATGTAAATGTAACCACTGAGAAATTCATAACAAAACACACAATTTACACAGTACAATCAAGGGAATTCATCATCCTGGGTAATCGTTTACAGTGATCTAGTAACCCATAGAAACCAAGCAGGCCTTGGCTTTCAGTATTCCAGTTCCTGACTGATTTGGTTTCAAAACATTATGGGGGGAATTCACCATTGTCCGAAGTAGTGCGAACAGTTCGGGCGACTG
>WMED01029649.1:0-10230 GCA_019650415.1 Pipa parva
GGACAGGGAGATATAGAAAGGGATGTAATATTCACTTATATACAGTTAGTGGGACATTATTTGTGGCGCTTTATAAATAAAATTATGCATGCATACAATGTGAAAATATTTAAATGATTACTAGGAGAAGATAAATAGATATCCATATTTGTACGAATAAAAAATGTTTGCTTGGGGTGTAAATAAGAAAATATCCATTAACCTTAATTAATAAAATATGGATAACCAGTTTTTGACTTTCCATCAGTCAGATCTCTGTCTCTGTTTAGACTGAGGTTTTATAGGATTAAGGCGGGTTTAGATTCAGTTCTCCGCACTTTACTAATACTTGTCTCGCTAATCTGCTGCTCTCACAGTTCTGAGCCACAGAGACCTTTTTGTCCAGACTCTCCGGAGTTGACTGATTGCGGAGTGCGGATGATGCCTTCTGACCACTTCCCACAATCCATTGCTTTGGTCACAGGATTGCAGTGCCTGGCTCCTGTTGTTTCCTCGCTTTGATGTGGAGGGTCCTGCAGCCCCCCCCATTACAGAAACCTATGACAGGTTACCTCTCCTGTACCATACGAAGCTGTAAACTCCCGGCTCCCTCTCTGATTACAGCACAGCCCAACTCTTATTTTACCTACAAAGTTATAAGAACTAGTTACGCCACACAATGAAGATGGTAATTCCTACACAGTACTGGTAAAAATGTTATCTGTGAAACTGAATTACTGATTTGTATTATTTTAAGTTTATATTTCCCGTCCTTGCGGTTGGCCGCCATCTTTTATCTTTTAAATAAACAAACCCCCACCCTGGCCTTTTGTTTCCTATGGAATTTTAGATAATACATATTCATACAGGCTTAACTGTCACCGTGCAGACTACAGAGGCACAACTAGAAGATTCTGTGGGTATTAATGGAAACCACGCCACTCTGGACAGTAGGAACCCTGGGTAGAAATCAAGGGAGTAACTCACTAAGGTGCAAATTCGACAATCGACTTCGCAAACAGCGGATTCCCATAGCAAATCTGTGACAATTTCCCCATTGTAAAGTCGCAACAATTTGTTAATGTTAAAATTGCAACAATTTTCCCATAATAAAGTGGCGACTGTGACAATATTCTCATTATAAAGATGCGACTGCAACAATAGCAGCCTATTGATGCTGTCTTTATCTGGTGAATTCGCACCTATACGCAACAATTCAGACTTTATTGAATAACCCCCCAAGTTGGGGACCCTCTACACAGTGGACCCTGGGGCAGAATTCTTTGAATAGACCTAAAATGTTATGGATTATTTTAGGTTCTTTGATTTAAACCCCCCCCCCCCTCCCCCAAGAGAAATAATAGTGGATCAATACACTTTAGCAGAACAGTCAATCACAGCTCTACAATGCATAGGTTCAGTAAAGCAATACATTTGTGGCATCTGACTGCTCAACTCAGACTGTGGGTTCCAGATTGCATACTAGAAACGGTCTGTGTATCCTACCCGGTGCCTGACCTGCCAGCCTTCCTCCAGCCTTGGATATAATAATTTTGATGAGTTATTGTCTGTTTCTCAATGCCCCACTGTGTGTGTGGCTGGCATCATGCCACGGGGATCTCGTAGCCAGCCCATAGCTTTTTTTGTATCATATTCCAGCATCGAAAGAAACATCAAAAGTATCCGGACGCCAGTAAATACTGCGAGCCTCGTGATATTAGCGTTTCAACAGATAGCTGAGGTTTCCCAAGAGTCACTCGCATTCTTTCATTGGCTCTTTGTGCTGAGGAGAGTTTAATAGTCTGGGTTACAGGAGCCTTTACTTAACCAGGGATCAAACAGTGACTCTCAATACCCTCCATTTTAATTCAATAAAACAAATATTCATAATTGTAATATTTTCCTTATTTTTGTTTCCTAGTGAATGTGGTAATTCTTTCACTTATTCAGCCAGTTGGAGCATCAGTAAAGTTTAAGGAATGTTTTGAATGCTGCAAATAGCTTAAATGACAAAATAGAAACATTAAAAAAAAAAAGACTTACAAATATAAACATGAAGGTCAGTTGTGAATTATTATTTACAATTCCAACATCTAAAACTAAATTGACATATTTTACCTTTTTCTTTTTACATTACTGCCAGGGGTTTCTGTTTTCAATGCATGAGTGGTGGGGCCACTTTTGATTTTCCCAAATACTGTTTGCCACTTCCTATTCGGATCAGCATGGCAGTTATTCCACTACAGTACATTTTGGGGCATATTTACTAAACTCAAAAAACCATATTTGCACGTTTTGCCATTTTCGCCCATTTTCCACCATTTTATTTTTCTCCTCATTTATAAAAAATTGAAACAGTATCGATCGATATTGGTAAAAATTGATATTTGTATATATCAATGCGCTACAATTAACGTTAATGTCAATGGGGCACGTTAACATTGATATCGATATCGCCGATTATTACATCAGGAACTTAGAAACATTTTTTACAGACTCATCTCTATAGGGAATAATGGATTTTCCCCCACTCTCAAACTAGCGATATGTCAGAAAAGAAAAAATCAGAGGGCTCAGTAAATAGCGAAAAATTAGCAAAAACAGGAAAAAAATGGTGAATATGGTTTTCTCGACTTTAGTAAATATACCCCTTGTTAAATACATGAATTTCAATTCTTTCCGTCTGTTTTTATCTTTACTGACGACAGTCATGTTGTTAAACTGACCTCACCCAGCCCCATTCTTTCCTATGGTACTTTAGATAATACATATACAGGAAGTGCCCAGTTTACTATTTCTGGAAGTACTGATTATATTTATAGTAACTGTAAATCCATTTGAGACATTTTCTGTTTTTGGAGTTATATTATATTATATATTATATTATATTATATTATATTATATTATATTATATTATATTATATTATATTATATTATATTATATTATATTATATTAATGCTAGGGAATCTGCTGATTACATGGTCTGGTTTGATTGTGCTATGCGCTCCTTTCATTGCCTGCGTCACAAGGAAAACGGTATTTCTTTACTTTGGAATAAAAGTGTAATAAAACAGAGATCTGTTAGTACTCCACCCGCAAGTGACCAAGCACTTAACTGGTATTAAATCAGAAAACTAAAAATGACAAATGTCAGCCGACACCCGAAGGCTATTTCCTATCGTTAATTCATGCACAACCATTTAACTCAATTTACTCAACCCTGAGTTCTCCAAAATTCACAATGATTCACTGGGTAGTGGGATTATTTAAATGTCATTTTTAGTTTGTTTGGTTTTTTTTTGTAAAGTTTTCTAAGATAGTTTGCACTTGCCCTTTATTTTTTTTATTAATTGCAGTTTTTGTAATGATTCACCTTTAAAGGCTGAGGTCACACTGTTTGAATTTCAGCTGAGTTTTTTTTTTATGATTAGGATCATCATTGTTCTGTGCTGCAAAACACAGTAGCCTGTGTGGATTATCTCACAGGAAACAATGGATACTGTGAGATTCCCATAGCAAATCCGCGACCGCGACAGTATTCCCATAGTAATGTCACGACCGCGACAATATTCCCATAATAAAGTCACGACTGTGGCAGTAGCTGTCTATTGGGTAATGTGCAACTGTCGTTAGTTGTCGAATTAACACCTTTACTTGACAAACCCCTAAGCCTCTCCAGTCTTGCATTTACAACTGTCTTTTTGATGCTTTGGGGGTCTTCTCAACCGAGCTGCCAATGATTTCTCAATGCAGCACCCCTAGTGGCTGTGTTAATACTGCAGATTATGTAGACTACCATGGGAAAAAAACAGTACTTATCCAGCATATTAAATATCATTTTTTTTTCCCATGAACCCTTTTGACAAAATGGCTGATTTTAACAGATCTCTTGCATGGGAGGGCAAATAATAAATCCTTAAATGTGTCATTTAAAGCGATTCCAAACAAGAATGACATTTAAAAAAAAAATGCTCTGTTTAAGGGGAATTCCCCTATGGTCCGGATCCTATAAATAATTTCGCTTCACAGGAAGTATTTTTTTCCCTTCTCTATTATTATGGAAGGATGTGGATCACATTGAGATAATGTTTAATAACTGCAAATTGGTTCATAGTTGTTTCCACATAAACCGTTTCCTGGATTGTTTTGTTGCTGAAACGGAAAAACTACAGAAAGAAAAATGAATTGCCCCTCTGCTAAACACAGATAGTGTTGATATGTTATATTTCCTTACGTATTTCACAGTCATGTGCAGCTAGTGGAGAAATAGTGCAAGCAGCGCTCATGGGAAAGTGGGAGGGGACATGCAAATCACTCCTTTGTTCTTCTGTGGCCACCATATATCCAACTAGAAGATATTTGTATTTGTATACATTTGAATAGCACTAATATATTCCGCAGCGCTTTACAGAGATTCATCATTCACTTCAGTCCCTGCCCCATGGAGCTTACAATCTAATTTCCCTCATTCACTCATACACACAATTATACTGTGTAGTATGTTTTCTTCGATTGATATGACATGTTTCAGTACCTGCCATGCAAATACAAATGGATTCATTTTCTTTTTATTGGTCCTTTAAACAATGACACAAACAAAAAAAATTTTTGGATTGGCAGGGCAGTTATTGAAATACAGTGCTTGTAAAAATATTACCTTTGAAGTTGAATTCATTAATTTTATTGCTTTCTGTCTGTTTTTATCTTAACTGATAGCAGCCATGTTGTTAAACAGACCTCACCCAGTCCCATTGGATTCTGTGGCGCTTTAGATAATACATTTAGAGAAAGTGTTGCCCTAAAGCTCTATTAGCTAATTATCTTACTTTATAGAGACAAAGTAGACTATCTATCTGGCTGACTACACCACACTACATATCCGACATCAATCGCTGTGCATTCGCCACTTAGTCAATAGTGAGAAGTAAATTTGCATCTATTTTGTCAATACAACTCGAATTGTAGCGAATTGAATTTGACAGGTTAATTTGGCCTTTAGTCAATGAGGCACACAGATCAATAATCAGGATTTGCAGATCATTATCTTCCTACTAATGACTTCGCCAGACCCTGGATCCACTAAAAATAACTCCAGCAGAAGATGCTATTATTAGGGCACTAGACAGGCTTAGGTATTTATGGGTAGTTTAATTGTCCTATTGGCAGACAGCTCACTCTCGCTCTGAGTAATCAGGTAACAATCCTCTACTTATTTCTTTGTTTAGGCTAGGTTCACACTAGCCCAGGGGTCGGCAACCTTTTGGGCTTAAAGAGCTATATATGTGTGGCTTTCTCAGCCCTTTTGAATCTGGAGCCCCTGACATTATACGTGACGTCACATAGGTGACGTCAGCGGCTCAGGATTGACTAGCAACCTGGAAGTGCAGTGACGTCAGCGGCTCAGGATTGGCTAGCAACCTGGAAGTGCAGTGACGTCAGCGGACTCCAGACTGGTTCGCAACCCTGGAAGCGCTGAGAGAGATTTGTCTCTACAGCGGTTGCCGGCGATTAGCAGGTAGATTGTAACGAGCGGTGCTTGCATGTGAGCACTGCTAGTTACAGTCAAAGAGCCAGATACGGCCATCAAAGGAGCCACATCTGGCTCAAGAGCCATAGATTGCTGACCCCTGCACTAGCCTATTATGTGCAGCGCATAATACCCTAGTGTGAAAAAAAAAATTTGGCTCAATGCAAGCTGATAGCACTCACCTAGTTCCAGACATACTAGTGCATGATTCACATTCGCTGGATTCAGAACATTGTGTGACACATTTTGGCCGGCGTATGATACTCCATACCCACAATGCGACCTCATAGGAAGTGATGTGAACGCCAACGGAGCATTCACATTGTCACTGGTAAGTACAAAGGAAAAATGCGCTCAGCGTATTTTTATTTTCACACTAGCGTATTATGCGCTGCACACAATATGCTAGTGTGAACCTAGCCTAACTGAAACTGAGTAGTAAAGTACAGAGAGGAAAAAGCCGCACAGAATGCAGGCCAGACAGGAGGAGCCACGAATGCCAAGGATGCATTTACACTGTGTCGGGTAAGTATAATAGAAAAGCACATCTAGAATATAAGCCAGACTGAAATACGCAGCATATTTTCTAGGCGCGTTTTCTAAAAACGCAGCACATATATGCACTAGTGTGAACCTAGCCTAAGAAGCATGGAAAGAATATGCTGCGCAAGCATTTTGAATGTTTGACTTTGTCAGTTTCTTAAAGAGATATCCACTCAATTGCTCAGCCTAGCCACATATATGGGCTTACTGGTCTCTTAAGAAAATTTTTTTTAAAAAACAGTAACGCCAACAAATGAAAATGAATTTCATGAAGTCAATTCGATAGATGAATTCAGACTTTAGAGATCCGTCCATTGTAGACCTGTTGGGGCTTGGAGGGGTTAAATTAACCAGAATGCCCCTTACCTTTGTAGTTAAACTGCAACCCCCAGAATCCTCTTCAGCTGCTAGTAACACTTTTGTGATTAGCATTATCGAAATGCCTCCACATTGATGGGTAAAGCTGTGCTTGCTATGCGATTAAAGGAAGATTAAGGATGGCGCTGCTCATTTTCACCTCAACAAAGCACAGGTCTTTTGTAAAGGGTGGACGCAAAGGATGTGAATTCCAAAATAAACGCTAGCTCTGCTGGATTTTAGAAATGTGAGTTCCCATGCCCCAAGGAGTCACAAGATTAAAACTTGTCATTACCTAATGAATAGGAATGAAATGTCCCTTCACGTTGAGCTGTCTACAAGCATTTGTACCAAGGTTTCCATGATGTATTTATTGAGAGTTTATAATGCGTATAGATATGGCGCATTGTATTCAATGACGTCATAAATGTGGGTAGGAATGGAAGAGAAGTTCAGTGGCCAGGAACTGTCACACAATAAACTGATTGGATGTTTATAATATATGTATAATTTTATTTATAAAGCGCCACAAATTTACGCAGGGCTGTACATTTCAACAATACAAATATAATACAGACATGGGAAAAGGGCATTACACATTACAAGTTATATCACTAGGATATAACACTTTAAGTGCCAGATTGTTGTTGACACAAGAGGTTGGAGGTCTCTGTCCCATGGAGCTTACAATCTAAGTGGGAGGAAGACTTACATACACAGATAGGACAATAAGAGCTGTAGAGTGTGTTGAGACATAGGTCCATAAATGCAAATAAATAGATCGAAATACATATAGATAAATACAGTGAATAAATAGATAAATACAATAGATATTAAACATAAAAATTATATATAAAATCAATGATAAGAATCAGTGCTAGTGCTCCGTTTTGAAGGTGGAGAGGGAATGTACCTGGCGGAGACAAAGGGGCAAAGAATTCCAAAGGTGAGGGGCAGAGAGTGAAAAGGGTTTAAGACGAGAAAGGGCAGTATTAGTACGAGGTACGCAAAGCTGGCTGCTGTTAGAGGAACGTAGTGGACGCCGAGGAACATACAGACAAGAGTGAGGAAATGTAGGGTGGGGCGAGAGAGTGGAATGCCTTAAATGTCAAAAAGAGAACACTGTAGATGATTCTTTCAGTTACAGTATATTCAGTTTTCTTTATTCATAGGTGGGTCCTGGAAAATATGTAAATAGAGTTTTAAGAAACTGCAAAATTCTACAGTTGCTCATAGGGGTGAAATTATTAAGGAGTGATTCTTGCCAGCGCGGTGACTCATCAACTCGATTTTATCAATATAGGAGATATTTATTTTAGAGTTTAGTTGGCCTTTAATCTGTTAAAGTGATAGCTTTAAGTACTTTGTCATCCAGCGTTTTTTGACAGGTTTCAGGCTTGGTTATCAAACGAGACCTTTGAGGCATTCTTGCTATGGAGACCCTATGTTATCCCGCAGCCCAGCCACACAGGAATGTGCTATAATCTGAATCGACATGTTTGTACAATATTTGAACTCCATCAGAGCTGGACACAATTGTATAAAAGGTTCCAGAACACACTTCCTGTAGGCTGCTTTCTCAAGGGAAATCCTGTTTTCCACATATTTTAGAGTAGGAATCTGTATCTAACAAAGAGTGTCTTCCCAAACAACCCTGGTAGAACTGCCGTTATCATTATCAAAAGATTAAAGGCCAACTTAGCTTATAGACAGGGGTTTTTTTATATATATCTTTTATCCTAAAACAAATATTGTTTTAAAAGATTGTTATTAATGTTTGTGTGTAGATGGCCTTAGTTGTTTATGTCATTGATGTGATGTCATTTTATAAGGATTTTCATTTTCAAAGAAAATGTAAGCGCTGTACATTTTGTAAAGATACGACCATTCCAAATAAATCATTCTTTATAAATGCTGTTCCTTTAAACACAGCATAGGTCCAGTTTTGGATAAGTGGATGAGAAGAATGCTATGTTTCAGAATTTAAAAGCCTGGTTAACGAGAGATTTAAATCCAAGCTCCAATCAGATTAACTTTAAATATACTTTCTGCTTCTTCAAAATGAAAGTGGCTTATCTCGTTGACTTTGAAGTTTACTGGAGAGACATATTTACCAACGGCCAAACTTCTGCATGTGTTTTTTTTTTTTATTTTTTTTTTTTTATTTGTTGATTGAAAGTTGTGAACAGAAGAATATAAAAAAAATGGCAGAAATACGTGAAAAATTGTCACTTTTGCCTCTTAAATATGGCCCATAGTGTTTTCAATAGTTCTAAAAAAAAAAATTTCAACAAAAAATTTGGGTAAAAAATTTAAAATTTCAACTTCACCTTCCATAGGAATTAAGGGGCTTATTCATAAGAGTCCAAAGTCATGTAAAGGTACGAAATACCATTCATTCGCCACTTCTGGATCTTTGCATATTCAGCAAAACTTAGTAATGTGGCGCATTCACAACCAATTCAGAGGCTGACGAAAGTCGTACACTAAGAATAAGCCCCCAGTCGGAGTTATTGATCATTCAACTATCGGAGTGGATTCTCATCGCTTTGGGTGGCTACAACCTGATTCTCTACTCTTTACTCACTAAACAGAGAATTTCCATAGCGAATTTGCGATCCCATCGGTATTGCCATAGCGAATTCACGACTGCGTCAGTAGCTGTCTATTGTGTAGTGTGCAACTATGGTTAGCTGAAAAACTCGCCACATTACAGAGTTTGCTGAATACCCAAATATGTTGAAATATGTATGTATGTATAATTTTATTTGTAAAGCGCCATAAATTTACGTAGCACTGTACAAATTAGCAATACAAATATAATACAGACATGGGAAAAGTACATTATACCATAGAAGTATAATATCACAAGGATATTTCACTTTAAGTGCTATGTTGCGGTTGACACAAGAGGTTGGAGGTTTCTGTCCGTAGAGCTTACAGTCTAATTGGGAGGAAGACTTACCTACTCAGATAGAAGGGTAATAAAGCGGCTAATATTGGAAATTCCAAAAGGTCTAGCGCCTAGTGTACAATATATAATTATTGATAAAACAATTGACAATAAGAAATAAAATTATAAATATTTAAAAGTCCAGATGTCCAGGATAATAAAATAAACAAATAGTCTTGATATACCTGAATTGTATAAGTAATATTAGTCCTCCTGCAAGCAGTCCTCCAAAGACAGTCTGCCCCAACTGTCCAAATTGGTTCAAGGGAAATAACATTTGTAGGAGACAAATGTGAGGTTGCACTGGAGTAAAAGTAAAAAACACAAAGGGGAGGAAAACCTTGCGTAATATTGTTTAAATGAGTGAATTGTGTCCAGTGTAGAACACACAGTGATATGATGAATATCAGTGAAAAAATTGGATAATCAATAGACACTGTGCTAAGAAGTGCTGTGGATTGACACAAAAATTAACAGACATACACTGATGTGCGATTAATTGTATCAGTAGCTGTGTTGGAAAACAGCAGGGGTGGTTTAAATAAAAACCTAACCCCCCTTTGTGGAAACACTCACCAGATTATACTGGGTTTGAGGCACATTAATCACACAAAGGTTTTTGCAGAGATGAAATCGATTTCTTGTAAATGAGTCTCAGAAAAGGAGTAAGAAAAGGACCATGTAATATTCCAAAAAGATAACAAACAAATTTATTCAATAGTAACTTACATAGGAAGTTAAAATCAACCAGCGCTTCAACAGGATTAAAAGTCTCTGTATAGTGGACTGATGACTCTCTACGCGTTTCGCCGACTACAAGTGCTGGTCAACGAATTAGAATAATTTGAAATAGTGCAATCATGAAATTCT
>WMED01029650.1:0-10230 GCA_019650415.1 Pipa parva
TGGTGGTATGCTGACATTACCCTGGATACCGTGACTCTTGGTGGTATGCTGACATTACCCCTGATACCGTGGCTCTTGATACATCACAAAGACTTACTGTCTTGGTCACATATGCGCCAGCAAGACGTGCACTAACAATTTGTCCTCTTTTGAACTCTGGTATGTCACCCATAATGTTGTGCGCATTGCAATATTTTGAGCAAAACTGTGCTCTTACCCTGCTAATTGCAGCTTCACACTCTGCTCTTACTGGTGCAATGTGCAATTAATGAAGATTGGCCACCAGGCTGGTCCAATTTAGCCATGAAACCTCCCACGCTAAAATGACAGTTTTTTTTGTCTAACCCCTGTATGTAAATGATTTGTATGTATATTTGTGCAACAATTAGCAAAAATAGTATTTCTCTGAGGATGATGGGATATGCAGTCTGGAAACTTCATTTTGGCCACAATTGGAGATTCTCACTGTACAGTGACAGGTAATCTTACCCCGAGAGACATTTTCCTCAGGGACAAGTTCACTGCTAGATTTACTATGATCGCCCATTGGCTAGCTACATATTTAATGTGGAAATAAAAAGGACCCAGAATCCTCTGCAATATAGCAGCTGGCGTCCCTCGGGGAATCGACAAGGGATGCATCGCAGGAGGCTTTTCAGCGCTAAGCAGTTTTGTAAAATTCAGAAGGCGAAAAAGGCAAGATTTAGGAAACATGGGCAACGCAGTAATCCCACCACTGAAAATTTCACCGCTGTCATTCGCAGGAAAAGTAAATAAATAGAAAATCTAGAAAGATTTCTCTGGGGCCTTGTGTCTTTAGAAGTAGTAATCCCTAACCTTCTAGATATTGCTGGACTACAAATCCAGGCTGACAGATATTAAAGAACAGTTGGAAAAAATGTAGGTTAGCCATCCCTATACTAGTCAGTCTGATTTTAGCATGATATTAACTCTACAAGATGGCTGACGTTAGTGTCGGATTGGCCCACAGAGATACAGGTGGACAAGGACACTGTGGACCCTCTTAGGGTTTCATAATGCACCATCACGTCATGTTCCTCAGGGTGAAGCAGGTAGGGGAGACAGTAGATAGTAGGATAGAAAAATAGAACCTCTTTCCTCATTAGTCCTGGATTTATTGTTTCTTGATGGCTGACCATGTCTGAATGTCATTCTTTGGCATAGATATAGAACTAATTCTCATATTTTTTTGTTGTACTGGTAGTCACTTTCATTTTAGTACACAATACCTAAAAGAGATTGTTCCCCTATACTTCCCAGCATCCTCAGCAGGCAGTTAAGTCCTAAGATCTCTTTAACAAGCAAAAAATCCCCTATTATATAAAAAACCTTTAGGGACAATACAACCTCCATAATCGCGCCACAGCTTGGGGATAGCCAGACTCAGAATAGAAATGAGCTCTGACTTGCTAAGATAATATTTGCACATCTAAATCATGCCCACTTAGTTATTCAGATTATTTCAATTGAGGGTAGATGACCTTTTAGAGAGAACAAAAATGCCCCCCTAACAAAGTAGGTTGATTATGGTCAACATGCTGAAAAAGAAATTTCTTTATTTTTTTTAAACGTGAATTATTTAAATGTCTTTTAAAGGGGAACTATAGGCAAAATCTTTTTTTTTTTCTTCTTAATATTAAGCATACGTTTCTTTCTAGAATATCACTATTATTTGCTTAGTTTAGTTTTTTCTTTCTAATTTAAAGTTAGTAATATTCATCTCCTGTTTGGCAAAACTTTGATCTTAGATATGGGTGTCGAGGGTGGGTGAGAACACCCCTGGAAGGCTGCCATGGCTTCCTAGAGCAGCCCAATGACCAAAAGGAGTGCATCAGTAGTTGCACAAATCTTCCAATATACTCCTCTGTACTGCCACCATTTCTATCTATCAAGGATGGTCACCCCCATCCCCATTATGGAGGCCCCCTTGTCCTGCTGTGTGATTTCATGTATTGGTTAGGTACTTCCTGTACCCCTGCCTGCGGATGCCCATGGCAATAGAGAAAAAGAATGTTACATTTTGGCATTTAAACAAATGTTGTGGCTGTTTCCTGTTAAAAGATGCAATATTCAATAATTTATTGCCGTGACCCTTTTGTACAATTCCCCGTGATTTGGCGACCCGTTCATTAATTATTCTCTTTGATACGTCATAACTATGGGTTCTGAGGCAACCCCTGGCAAATCGTCATTCTACCCCCGACTGGGTAGCGACCCCCCAGGTTGAGAACCGATATCTTAGTTCTGAGGCGCTAATTGTAACAGTTGCAGCAGGAATTATACTCGATACGTCATCCCAGGGAGCAGTCTGGGAATTCAGGATTCCACAAGACCGTGACGTTTTTTAGGTCAGGTTGAAAGTTCCTCTCCCCTAATGACCTCCTCTCTGCCCCAAACCAGATGGCGGTTTATCGGCAAAGAAGTCATCGATGCACAGCCAAACTGGGAGAAGGTGGGCGGTGTGCCTGTTATGTCACTTTTATTGATGTAAACAGCACACAGCCAATCAGGATAAAGTAGGCAGTGCACCACGATATCACCTTAACAATTTGATTGCCATCACCAATGGACATCCAGGAGACTCCAGGACAATGCACAGACTACCAAGGGAGGTGGAGCTGTCTTGTCTTTCCTCCCTAAAAACTTGGCAGTTATGGAAAAATTTAAATTTTTAAAATATAAAAATGTATCTCATAGGCTATCGTTCCCAGTTGAGTAATTCTATTAAAAAAAAAAGTCCCGTGCACCCTTGCTTTTTCTCGTCCAAACCACAGCCCCTAAAAAAAATAAACAATATTGTCCTTTTGGGTTTATGTCCCCTTTCATGCATCACCAAAGCAGTGTTAAACAGTGTTGTCTATAACAAGAATCTTTGATTGAAAGAATTATGTTTATGTGCATAGAAACTCCTAATCAGCAGTATTCGCTTGCGCGAGAGCGTATCTGTTCATTATTTTCTTTGAATTGCAAAAAAAAAACAAAACATAAAACATTATTAATTCAGGGTTTGCTCGAAGCGTAATCGTCCAGGCGCTCATTCAAGGTACCAGAGTGACGGAAATCAGTGTTTGTATGAAGACAAATGAATCCAATATTAAAATGTTTTTTTGTGCTTAGCTGTCTAACAAAAGAGGCTGTAGATTACAAAGTGATTAGGAGAGAAAATACAATAGAGAGTGAGACCCTATTATATAACCTGTGATAAAGCTGATGCTCCCAGAGGGCATAGGGGAAGAAGATTCTAAGAGCAGTCGGCGTAATATAACTAAAATATGGTATTCATTTGAGCAAATGGTCAACATGGAAATTGGGTTCACATTCGGGAGGGGGAAATATACAGCTTTAATATTTTTATTTTATGAATTAAAGCAAAATCCATCAATTTTGTTCTTATTGTTTAAATCGTTAATGTCTACCATTTGGTATTTCAAACAGCGACAGTAGCCGTCTGTTAGGTAATGTGCGACCACCATTAGCTGGCAAATTCAAGCCTTTACGTGACAATTTTTGTCAATAAAGCTGGTAGTCTATCAATCAGGAAGAGTGTCGCTATATAGTGGTAAGATAGCAGCATGTCCCTCCCCCTTCTCCTTGATTGTCAGGTAACCTTGTGTTTGGATTGGCCATAGTGCCCTGCTTTGTTTCCTGCCTGTCCCGAAACGTGGTTTGACAAATGCTGTAAAGGGATATTTTGGAGTATCAAGTCTTCCTAAATCAACAGCTAACTTGATAAAAGGTATTTCTGGGAGGAACTGAGGCTAAGATACAGAAGCTAGAAGGTACTTTATTAATAATCAATGGCGTCCATTGAATGCTTTCCATAGAAGTGTACTGGGTCTTGAGCTCGTCTCAGACCTCGAAAGCTGCCATCTTGTCAGACATCTGAATATTAAAAATGTCCTTTCTAGGTCATCAACAGGGGTAATTAGTCCAGTAACACATGGCAACCAATCAGAAGTTAACATTCACTGATCGAAATCTAGAATTAGGCAAGTCATCCTCTGATTGGTGGCTATGGTTACTAGTCCTCTGTAAATTTTGCCTCTGTTGATGAATTCCCATCTAAGACTGAGTCATCGCAGTACATAGCAGGCAAGCACCCAGGTTCTGCCTGTGGAGAAATCTCCAGTTTTTGTTCTGACAGATCCATTGGGACTTAAAAGCAGTTGTATTTCATCTACACTAACTATTAAGCAGCCCAGCTATTCTGTGGCTGATGTACCATTTCATTACTGAAGCTATTTCTGTGAAATGGATGTCTGACGTGTACCTGTAGCATTGTGCATATACCATCCATCTTCAGAATTTGGTCCTATTTATAGAAATATCTCAAAGACTTCCTCGAGAATACATTGAAGATTCGAGAAATTCCTGCAGATAATGGAAGAGATGAACTTAATAATCCCATAAACTGTAGGTTTTGCCATATTATAACAGCCTTGAAGAATTTCAACCCTTCACTCCTGCATGGACTACCAAACTCTATAAAGTCAAACCCTTAGCTCTGTCCTAAACTCTTCACATGACATAGGAGGAGGTTTCTCAGTTATGGACCCTGTGATATGGGTAATGGGTATTATTAACACATACCTATGGAATTCAAAAAGCAGTAAAAGATTTAATTTCATCTGAACTTCTTTCAGTCTACTCAGGTGCCTCAAGTGACGTCTGCTACTTTGATTTATGGAATGAAGGTTACTGTAACAGTGATAGACTTTCTTTGGAAGGGACTGAATCTGTCTCTACATTAAAGTAAATTTGGTAAAGCCTCAATAACCCTTGTGGGACACATAATTTTAGATATTCCTGAGGCAAGAGGCTGTGTTAGTACATCTTATTTTATTGCATTCCCAGGGAACATTTTTCTACTGAAACCAGTAAACTTCAACTGGATTTGTGAGATGATTGTCCACAGAATGTGTCATTGTGAAGTCATTGCTGGTCACCCATACTGCTTTCACAACAAACTGAAACAGATTTCAGTTGTTCCTTCGCCTAGAACCATGGGATATGTTTAGAAATTACAAAATTTCACAAAGAACACCATTGGGATTATAGGATTTAATATTTGGTAAAAATGGAAGGATTGGTCCTAGGAAATGATTGCGAGGCATATTGTATCAACTCCAGACATAACTATGATATTTGAATTTGAAATTATTTTATAAAGTACCTCTTAAAAATGGAATACAGTTTATTTTTAGCTTGGAAAATGTTGTATAACCTATAGCAAGTAATCAGAAATTAGATTTCATTTGTTTACTGCTGTGAGGGTGTTGTATTTGAGGGGAGGTATTTTGACCCAATTATGAAGACTATACTACTGGAGTTCAATCCAGATTTTGTAAGTGACCCCAGCTGCAGGCTAGAGCCTGATTAAAAGGCAGCTGGGCGAGCCAGTTGGGGGTTGGAGTTGGAAGTTAGGAAGCAGAGGTGGGTAGGAACAAGTTACATTTACTCAGTTACATTAACTCAAGTAGCTTATTGGAAAAATTGTACTTGTGAGAGTAGTTTAATGTGAAAAAACTTTTACTTTTACTTGAGTAAATCTGTGGTGAGAAAAACTTTTACTCTGTTACGCCGTGAGCTACTCTTTATAATGAGAGTATTGTCGCGGTTGCAACTTTACTATGTAAGAAAATACGTTTCCAAAAATTTACCAGTAGAAAAGTTTTGCAAAAAGACCAGTTGTTTATTACTGATTTATTTCGGCTACAATTGCCTTTGTGTTTATTTTGTAAACTATATAAAAGAGGTGTGGTTCATTGCGGTTTTATTTTAGCTAATATTGCCTTTATGGTTTTTATTTATAACAAATTATTTTCAGTCTCATTAAAAGTCATTGTTTCCAGTAATTCAATTTGCCACTGTGTCATTTATTGACAGGAGATGGTACTCTGCATTTACTCACTACTTGAGTAGGTTATTATCAAAGTACTTTTATACTTTTACTCAAGTAAATGTTTGGATGATTACTCTCTACTTTTACTTGAGTAATATTTGGTTCAAGTAACAATACTTTTACTTTTTTGAATACTCTACCCGCCTCTGTCAGGAAGGGATTTCTGTGGCAGAGGCAGAAGATCCTTGTGAGAGAAACAGGGACTAGTGGTTAAAGACTCTGCTAAACAAGTTGGCTTTTCAGCACTGTGACACCCCAAGGAGACAACCCAGGAGAAGGGAAGGTACTCTGCTTTGTTAACAAGCCTGTATGGGGTGCCGTTACCCACTGTGTCTTTGACCAAGGACTTTTCCCTGTGGAAATTGCTATTGTTCTGAAGTTACTGTCTTTTTGCCAAAGAAAGGCTGTGTTAACTCTGTTTTTCCGTTAATAAATATCGAATATGTAAGAAACTGGCTGTTTGCGGTGTGTTAAACCCTAAACACTGCTCTAGCACTTGAGTGATTCCCAATACTGAAGATTGGAATAATTTAATTTAGGGCGAAATTTATGCTAAAAAAAGGCGAAAATGGAGGAGAAATGGTCAAAAACGTAACTTTCGACCTTTTTCTCCTGCTTCCGTCCCATTTTCAGTTGAAAAAAAAATCATTTTCGACTTTAGTAAATTTCGCCCTAATTGCGAAAGTCATTTAAAGTCGAAAAAAGACCAGTCTCGGCTTTTTTTGATTTGATCCCGCAAGATCTCGAGTTGATCGCTTATTGAGATTATCGCTTGAGGTTTTTCGATCTAATGTTTCGATGGAAAGGTAGAGACTACATTAGTAGAAATGACGTTAGTATTATGGATACCTTTCCATCTAAAAATTCGATTGAAAAACTCAAGCGATGGTTTTTTTGGGATCAACTCAAGATCTCGTGGGTTCAACTCGAAAATCCAAAATTGGTCTTTTCAACTTGAATAATTTTTGTCTTAAGGGGGAATTCACCATAGTGCGAAGTGAGCTCCGGATCCTTCGGCTCACTTCGCACAGACTGTTATGCGCTGCACGCGGACATCAGCGAACGCTTTAAAGGGATTCTAGTCTCGGCGAGACCACTCGAGTCACCTCGCCGAGACTGGAATCCCTTTAAAGCGTTTGCTGATGTCCGAAGGTTCCGGAGCTCACTTCGCACAATGGTTTAATTCCCCCCTAAGTGTCTGTTTGCTATGACATTTACCACCAGAAACAATGTATATGATTTTTTTCTTTCCCAGTATGTTACAGAAATAATCAGGTGATAACACCTTTTATTTTTTTAAACTTTTTGATGTATATTCCACTATACCAGTGGTCGGCAAAGTGCGGTTCGTGAGCCACTTGTGGCTCTTCAGCAGCCTTGTCGTGGCTCGGAGCGCACTGCTGAAGCCCCGCCCACGACTGCCAACGGCTCTTCTGATTGGCTGTTGGTGGTCATGTGGTCGGGAGAGGGCATGCCTCCTTCCTCCGGCGGCTCACAAGATAGCAGTCGCTGCTGGAGGAGGGAGTGAAATGGCTCCCTCCTTAAACAGCTTTGCCAACCCCTGCCCTATACTATAATAGAGAACAATTGTTTCCCAATGCTGGTTCTAGTGGCAGTTTAAAATTAAATTAACCAAGATAATTCCCTGTGAGCTCCTCTTATTTTAGAATCTGATGTTCTCATAGTTTAGCCCACTATTGAATTATTGAGTTCCCCCCCCCCCCCCCCCCCCCCCCCCCCCCACCCAAACAAAAATGGCGGGTCAGTAGTTCACTCATTTAATCCACCAAATCTGGGACCTCCAGAGACTTTTGCAAATTATTTTTCATTTTACACATTGTTCCCGAATGTAAGTAATGCACACAAAAATCCTTCGTTTGCCCCCGAAACACTCTGTTCTGTACATTTCCCACATTGCACCAGTTATTACTGAAAATGACAGCTGGCTCAATTCTATTAGTCTCATGACTCCGTTAAATCTGCAGTACCTTTAGGAATGACCGCTTCACCTCTTCTCGGCTGTGATTAACTTAAGCCTCTTTTCGAAAATGAGTGCGCTTTAGTAATATGTTATAGATAACATAGGGTTATATTCATCTTAAATGATCTAAACAGACTGTAAAGCATTTGTACAGTGACTATTAGAAAATGGACTTCTACCATGAGGTAGACTGAGGGGGTTATTGACTAAAGCAGCGGCTCTCAACCTAGTTGAGACCGCGACCCCCCTGGCCATAGTAAAGTTGCGACTGAGACAATATTCTCAGTATAAAGATGCAACTGCAACAGAAGGCAGTTTATTGCAACTGTCTTTAGCTGGTGAATTCACACCTTTTTTCTCAACTATTTGGCCTTTCTTGAATAAGCCCCTAAAGGTGTTTACTCAATGGGCGAAATTTATTAATCGAAAAGGATGTTTTTGACCTTTTGACCAAAAAAATGTGATTAAAAAATTTGAAAACAATCGAAAATTTGATTGCGATTTTTCGATATCGTGATATCACTTTTTTTTTTGTCGAAATTATCAATATTTTGGATTTTCCGTAGAAACAAACAGATTGAAAAATTTGATCGAATTTTCGATATTGCGGTAAACAAATTTTATTTTTGTTTAAATTACTATTCGATTTCTCAATATCGCGTCGAAATTATCGATATTGCGATATCGATATTTTTGATTTTTATTAAATTTCGCCCACGTAAGTGTAACTGCATGTTTATAAAAGCCCCTAGCAGGCTGGGGTAATGCCCGTTTAAAAACATTCCCTCAATTTTAAACCCTGCTCCAAATCAAATGTGGGAACGAAATACGGGTATGAGTTAACTTGTCCTTGAAATGAATCAGCAAACTGTGGCATTTTTTTCCAGCGGAGTCTGGGAAAGTTTTATTATCATTACAAGACATGCTTTTGTTGTTTTGCATTTCGCATCTCTCTACCAGCTGTGAAAGTGACACAATAAAGTTTTTAGCAGGGGGGCAATCACAAATAATGGGGAAAAATATGATTCATTTTTTGGGGTGGGGGATTTGAAAAGCATTTCTTGTCATTTACACATTGTGATATTCTGTTTTCTTTACCTAGTCACTAAGGTAACTGGTAAAAATAATTACTGAGGAACGCAAATCTTTCAACCATCAAAAACATTCTGCACAGACTATTCGTGCGTGTGTGTTGTGTGTGTGTGTGTGTGTTTGTGTGTGTATATGTATATAAATAAAACACAATGCTGTGACTACCCACCTGAAACTGAAACTGCACCCCAGTGCACCATCTGGCTATCGGGGTGCAAGTTACAGACATAAAGTTCTAGGACAATGTGACTTGCCACCCATGGTGAGGATGCCAATAATTGCCCTCCTTCATCTACAAGGAAAAGTAGCGCAGATTTTTATGTATAAATTATATTTTATCCTTAATTAGTTATTTAAGCTTAGCATATGTACTGTATGTACTGACCAGTGTTCCAGCACATTGTTCCTGCTCTTATTATCCCTCTTTCTGTGTACATAAATCTTCCTTCTGTTTTGATTGTAAGCTCTACGGGGCAGGAACCTCCATCTTCTTGTGTCAACAACAACCTGGCACTTAAAGTGATGTATCCTTGTGATATTATACTTGTATTGTTTAATGCGCTTTTCCCCATATCAAATATTCTATTTAATTTAACAAGGAATTTCTTTCATTTGCTACAGTAATGCTGACCACATACCGCACACCACTTCGGGGGTTATTGACTAAAATCCAAATTGTCTCGTAAAAGTGTGAATTTGCCACTTCCCTATATTTGGGTGTTCAGCAAACTCTGCCATGTGGCGAATTCGCCAGCTAATGACGGTTACACACTACACAATGGTAGGTTACTGACGCAGTCGCGACATTACTATGGGAATTCTGATGCGGTCGCGTATTTGCTATAAAAATAAATAAATAAATATATATATATATATATATATATATATATATATATATATATATATATATCATGTGTCAAAGGTACATGTCCCAGCAATATGCCACTGTTTATATTTGCCTGACAACTACATGACAATTTGCTCCATTACAGTGACAATATGTTATACAGTGAATAGGCACAACTTGGGCTTATTCATGAAAACTCAAATAGTTCAAATTTGCATCTAATACAGTCTCTTCCAACTGCCAGGGACTTACAGAGCTTTTTGTGTTACCTTCTGTGTGTAAATCTCTATCTATTCTGTCTGTCTATATCTCTCTCCCTCTCTGTCTGTCTATATCTCTCTCTCCCTCTGTCTGTCTAAATCTCTATCTGTCTAAATATCTCCCTCT
>WMED01029651.1:0-10230 GCA_019650415.1 Pipa parva
TTTTGGGCACCAGTACACAAGAAAGATGTGGTTGAGCTTGAGAGGGTTCAAAGGCGGCTAATTAAATAATTAAAGGAATGAACAATATACAGTACCAAGAAATATTCTCCAAACTGGGCTTGTTTAGTCTAGAAAAAAGAAGATTAAGGGGTGACCTAATAACTATGTATAAATATTCTAGAGGTCAGTACAGAAATCTATTTATACCAAGAACTGTAAGCATAACAAGGGGCCATCCTTTAAGTTTAGAGGAAAGAAAGTTTCTGTATCAAAATAGAAGGGTTTTTTTTTACTGTAAGAACAGTGAGGTTATGGAGAAGTTGTTATGCCTGAAGAAGTTGTTATGGTTAATTCCATTAAAGAGTTCAAAACTGGTTTGGATGCTTTCCTTCAGTGTAAGAACATTATAAGTTATGGGTACTAGATAACTGAAGGTGGGATCTTGATCCAGGGAATTATTCTGATTGCCATATTTGGAGTCGGGAAGGAATTTTTTCCCTAATGTGAGGATAATTGGCTCTTGCCTCGTGTTTTTTGCCTTCCTCTGGATCAACATTGCAGGAAAATAGGCTGAACTGGATGGACTTGTGTCTTTTTTCAGCCTTATAAACTATGTTACTATGTAGGTTGGATCATATTGAACCAGGATTTGAAAGATAGTATTAAGATGCTTACAAGACCAATTCCATCCCTTTGGAAGGCAGTTATGGCTATGCAGTAACTTAACAAAAAATCTTTATTTACAGTACTGTGCAAGAATTTTATGGAGGTGTGCAATAAATGCAAAATAAAAATGTCCTGCAAACACAGTGACAGTAAAGCCACATAAGGATTCAATCACTGCAAAAAAGTTGAAAAGAAAAGATAGATGTAAAACAATACATTTTAAATAAGGTACAACTTTTCGTAAACTCTTTATTTTGTGTTGAACCAATAATATGGGCCCAAATCTTTAGATCAATTAGCAATACAAGCAATTAGTAAGAGCCAAAATCAACCTTTCAAGAAAGAAATTAAGCAGAATTAACAAGATAATGCATTATGAAAGGATGGTCATCCTAAAATGTATGTAAAGGTTAAGTAAACCCTATCTATAAAGAAAGCACCATTTACCTATTGTCAAGCAATAAATCAAGAAACTCCTGACTCTCCTCTTAACTCAGCAGTGCTCAATATCTCGCTGTAACTTTTTTAGTCTCTGTAAAAAAGTACTGTGTAGAATTAAAGCCACGCCCCCTCCTCTCCCTGGCTTCTCTCTCTACAGCCGACCACACAGGCAGTCAGACAGCTCTTATCTGTGCATGCTCATGGTTATAAACAGGCTTCTTAGAGGGGGAGGGGTTTTTACCACAAGAATAGCTCTCTGTATAGTGAGTGATGTCACTAGGGTACTGCACTGCACAGGAAAACAGTCTTAACATGGAATGGATGGAGAAGCAGGGTTGTTTAAACAAGAGGCAAGTACTACTGATCCCAAAATCGTTTTTACATTTTAATGTTTAAATTGGCTTTCTATATGTATACATGTCAGATATAAATAATGTTTAATCCATACTTTTCATAAGTATATTGTTCACAGTGCTAATATAAGACAATTTGTGAAAAGTGCTTTCTACAACCTATTATAATGTTACATTAAAGGGAGTCATCCTTTTTAATTTAATGAAATCCCAGAACTCTTGGGGGGGTTATTCACTAAAGTCCAAATTGTTGAGTATCGGTGCAAATTCACCAGATAAAGACTGAAGCAGTTGCATCTTTATAATGAGAATATTGTCGCAGTCGTGACTTTATTATGGGAAAACTATTGCAACTTTATTATGGGAAAATTGTCGCAACTTTACAATGGGGAAATTATAGCAGATTTGCTATGGGAATCTGCTGTTTGCGAATTCGCACCTTAGAGAATAACCCCCTTGGTCTCCTTTTAAACACCGCTGCTTAGGTTTCTAAATGGCACTTGTCGTGTGCATCATTTAGGCAGCTGATGCATTTGGTAGAAATATAATACATTTACAAACAATGTGTGTGCTGAATATGGAACTATCGTAATTGTTTTGTTGTTTGAAGAAGCAGTTCTGGAATGAAGAAAAAAATTGGCCATACCAAGAAGAAGACCTGTTGAAAAGTTTTGTTCCTTAATCTTTGCCGATTTGGAGCGTTCAGTGGTTTGAAGTGGGTTATCAGTTTTTAATCTATTTAAAAAAAAAACAAAAAAACAATTAAACCACTGACATACTAGCATACACTTAATTTAGAATATATCTATCTATCTATATCTATATCTATACAGGTAGTCCTCGACTTACTACATTGATCCGTTCTTACGTGGCGTCGTAAACAGAATTTCGATGCAAGTCGGATCATACGTTCATAGAGTATGGTTGCACACAGTTCGACTTACGTCGCAAAACCGTGTAAGTCGGAACAAGGCATGGTTGCATGCAGTTTGACTTACATCGTAAGTCGGAAGAAGGCATCGTATAAAGCGTCGTAACCCCGAAACGATGTAACTCGAGGCCGTCGTAACCCGAGGACTACCTGTATATATATATATATATATATATTTATATCTATCTATATATATAGCTAGCTAGCAATAGTGGTCCAGTCTGTTCCAATCCATAGAATAAATTATATAAATATAATAATTGTGACATCTTCTCACACATAACGTTTCAGAAGAAACAAGGACTCCATTTATCAGATGTAAGAAACAGGGATAAATGAGCAACCTCTTGTTCCATGACCTCCTGGCACTAGAACTTGAAGGTGCATGCCAGGCCAACATAGGCTATGTCTGATCTTGAAATGGCTGTGTTTATATGCCTTAAAGTAAGCTAATTTTCATACATTTGTCCACTGTGTCCCTAAATGATGCCGAATCCTCAGTGGGAGATAGTGTATTCTGGCATACATCATTTTAAATAAATGATATATCAGATTAATGTAATTGTATGCCTCTTAGCTTTTCTAATTTGTACAGCAACTGAGGTAGCTAGTTTGTCTAGTGAGTCACAATTTGATGTGGACCCAGTGACTGTATGTACTGTGCATGTGTTGCTCTTCCTTCTGCAACCAACAGACTGGATGTCTGTTGAAGGGAAAATTCTATTTTCACTGTCCACATAATTTTTTTTTTTTTTTTTAATGCAATCATAGTATCCAAAACCTGAGTCATTAATAACCAGATTGCCCTTCGTTAAAAATCCACCTTAAAATGTTTGTTGAAATGTTTTCTAAATTACAGTCTTGCTGCTTCTGATGAGAAAAAAAAGGTTTGTCTACTTTTGAATGATTCCTTACCTGCCCTTTGTGAAAGATGTGATTGGTCTTTGACTTGTCTGTTCTCTGAAATCATCTTCATAGTCCATGGGAGGTTCTCGTTCTCTCCTTTCTCTGTAGGACCTGAGAAAAAGTAAGTTATATATGGAATCTATTTAATAAATTTCAAGTATTCATGTTACAGTCACTCTAAGCACATACAATAAATTCAGTCTTACAGAATATTAGGTTTAAAAAACAACAGATAAGCTCTAATCTCTATAAAGGAAAAGGCAGGGATGACAAACTCATTTTCTCAAAGGGCCACATCAGCCAAGGGTGGAGGTAAAGGACAGAGTGCCCCAGGGCCCCCAAATCCCCTGCAGCACCAGCCCCTCCCCCAGAGCTCTGCCAAAAGTAAACAAAAAAGTTCACTTACTGGGGTACAGGGCGCATGGCGCTCTACAAAAGAGGCAGCCCCTATTGTTACACCACTGACATCAGCCTTATGGTTGCCTCGAAAGCATAGATTGCAATAGTAAGACTGTTTAAATGTAACTGTTTATCAACAGTAATGCAGCTTGCCATCCAGCTTGCCGTCTCTGGTTTTTATATGCAGAAGACCTCACGGGCCTTGTGTTTGACAAGTGTAACCTAAGGATATCACTAACTCCACTTGGCAGGCTGGTTTAATGAAATTTTCTTTGTAAATGAACTAGATGACCATTTTCACCTTTATAAAAAAGCAGGCCCAGAATTCTGAATGCAGCTCTCTGGAAAGTTTTGTTGGGAAGTTTCCAACAGTAAATTTTATTTTTATACGTCTCCTTAACTGAAATGTCGCATGTATTTTTTAAACATAGGAAAGGAGATTAAATTAAATCAGAATGAGTTTATTCATGTTATCTAAATAAGAGTTATATCCTAATATTTTAAAAATAATTATCTAGGTAATAAGTTAACCATATCACCCATTCAACTCTGTGCAATTCAGAATGTGTCTACATTATCACTGCCCTGCAG
This sequence comes from Pipa parva, assembly GCA_019650415.1. NCBI lineage: Eukaryota > Metazoa > Chordata > Amphibia > Anura > Pipidae > Pipa > Pipa parva. The sequence continues at coordinate 4,288 of WMED01029651.1, forward strand.
GATGCATTGAATCCAATCTTGTTAAAGTAATTATCTAGTCAGCACATTTATTTGGAGCTATGGATGGAGAATCAGCCTATTTTAAATGATATTGTTTTTGCCAAGTCACAGAAATTTTTTAGCAACCAAAAGTGTTTGCCTGCCTCAGGCTGGAATAAACCATTATTTCCTATGCCACTTAGGCACAGTTGAGAAAGATTTCCCATTGAAAAAAAGATTTCAACAACGATCTGTAATGGAAGACAAACCTAACCAAAAAACACTGCAAACATGTGGCTGTCAACTAATCAATATTTATTAATAACTTATTATTATTTCAATGGGGAAAAATGTTATTGATTATTTATATATTAGCAGAATAATAAAAAAAAAACACGTAAATGAAAACAGAGAAACATGGCAAAATAAACTGAAAAGGTTAAATGATCACAGTAAAAATGTGCGGTGAAGGAGCTGTTTGCGGCATATAACCACGTGTTATGCAGATAAAACCATTATTATTAGCCATACACAAAAAAACAAAACAAAAAGAAAACAAGAAACAGAGACTAAGTCGCACTCTAGATATGGTTTAATGGACCCATCAATCTGCATAACTTGCAGCTGTGCATGCACTGTGAATTCTTTCCCTGTACATGTTTATATAAATGCATACATATGGTAAATACCAAAGGAAAACCACTTATTAGCCCATAAGATTCCCACAGGTGTTTTTTTTTTTTTTTTGTACCATTAAATAACTGACCCAGGTTAGCATCCCTGCCCTAGGGGCAGTGTATATATGTATGCAGTTTCAACAGCAGGTTCTATTGAATTATTAGCCATATATAGTCTAGCAACACCATCCCTTTATAAAATACCCATAATGCTTATAAGAAATTAGCTTGGTTACAATGAATAGCTGGACATAAAATCATTGCAGACCACATAAGTAACCAGCTCTGCAGTGTGGAGTAAACTTAATTTCTGCTATATACATAATAAGAAAACTATGCAGAATGTTCATACTAACAATCCATATTTAAAATGTATCAAATAATGTTCTACAGTGCAGTGATCTGGGCTAAAAGTTACATTTATTTAACAGTTACAAATTTACTTTTAAGTCAGTCTATTTTACCTCAGTCCCTAAGATGTACAGACTGTGCTTGTGAAGGGCTGCTGATCCAAGGATAAAATCTTACAAAGGAAATTACGATATCAAGCTCCAGTGGCAACTTTTACAGCAATCAGTTTTCTTGAGCTGGTGGAGGTCCCACTATGTTTTCTACTCAAGGCCTTGTCTAAAACCAGTTAAACAGTCATGTCACATTCACCTTTGTTTTATCCAGGAGCTAGCCGGGAAGGGCTACAGCAGACCCAAAACAAATCGTGCAATGCAAATAAATCCAGGCTGTTCATCCTATATTATCAAATGGAAATCCCCATTTTATTGCGGAATAAGTATACACAAAGTTTCGGAGGTCAATCGCCTCCCTTTAACAGGTGTACAAAAGTACAAGTGCAGTCACAGTCACACACATATACATACATACACACACACACATATATATATATATATACACCCCCTGACCCCACCCATAGGCAGGTGTCCAACTTCTTAAAGGTGATTATATAAAAATCCCATTCTTAAAGGTGCATATTCAAATATTATTTCATATACATGATCCCACTTGTATAATATGCAATAAATAAACATTTAAAGAAATAACCAATTGTCTCACAAACATTAAGACATCATAAAGAGATCACAGTGCAATATCATTGTTCAGTGTACAAGTAGTGATACATATAATAATAAAATATACATCATAATAATACCTCAGTAACCCCCCCCCCCCCCAAGGGGATCTCACAAAACACATATATATATAATACAGGTTCCAATGGAAATAATTATTTATCAACTATATGTAAAATAAAATGCATCATAAAAACATTAATAACCATTAAAATTTAAAAGTAATTAAAAAAAGCAGAAGAGCAACTCTTACCATTACACCACTGATTTATACAACATTTAGAGAAAGCACTGTAAACTGAATTCTTCATTCAAACTTCTAGGAGCCTTAGGGCGAAATTTATTAAACACTTTCCAAGTTCACCAAGTGAAATCTTGCATTGTTCTCACGAGATTTTTTCAACTTTTCGAGATCAAGTTTTTCAATCTCGATTTTTCTAATTTTTTTCAATGGAGAGGTAGCCATGTTACTAATATCAAGTATGGCTACCTTTCCATAGAAAATGTAAAAAAAAAAAAAAATCAAGATCAAAAACTCAATCTCAAAAACTCGAAAAAAATCTCGCGATAACAATGCGAGATTTCACTCCGTAAACTCTGAAAGACCCAGAGTGGTCTTTCCAAGTTTAATAAATTTCACCCTTTAGTCTGTAGCTGCCAAATCCAGAAACACTCCCACTGCAAGAGTTTGTTCTTTAAAACTTCCTCAGGGTTAACAACCACCGTTTCCAAGATTTGTCATCTCCATATCAGAAAGGAATTTTCTGATAATCACCTTTAAGAAGTGGGACACCTGCCAATGGCTGGGGTCAGGGGGTATATGCACTTTCACTTTTGTACACCTTATGAAGAGAGGCAGTTGCCCCCCAAAATGTTGTAAACACTTATTCCGCAATAAAATGGGGATTTCCGTTTGATAATATACAGTGAGCAGCCTGGATTTATTTGCATTGCACTTGTCTACAACCAGCCTTGAATAATCTCCAGTAAACTAGAGGCAAAGTCCCCTTTTCCAGGGGTAAAGGATAATGGTAAGAGAAGTCTGTAGAAAACTCATTTTAGTCTTTTAGTTATTTGCTCACTTAATGTTTTGCTAGTTAATCAGTTCTACAAAATTCTCTTCTGCAAAGAAAAATATTTTTGAAGATATTTGGCTTTTGAAATAAATTCTCTTAAGCACAGTGGGCTTTATCATGTATTTGTCAAATTCAATTCAATCAATTTTATAAAATATTTGGATCAATCAAAGGCAAACAGACAAAGCATTTTAAATGCAATTACTTTTTGGAAGATAAATTATTTCTAAGGAAAGAGAACCACATGTCATGCTTTGTCGATTAAAGTAAAGTGAGTTTGACACTAAGCAGTCATTGGTTTTGGTCATAGTGCTAATGATGACTTTGTGTCATTTTAAGTAATGTAATACACAAGTTATACTCCTTCGAATTGTATCCAGCTCTGCTTGGTTCAGTGGCAATGGCAAAATGTACTCAAACAGAGAAAACAATGTTCAAACATTACAGCACAGTATCTAAATCAGCACCTGTTGTTGCTCTTCTGAACTTGATAGTAAGGCACTTGTGTCTGCTTTTCGTAGCTACTTTCAATGTTGTATTTTTGTGGCAACAATCTAAAAAAGAAAGAATGATTGTATATTGTCAAGGAAACCACCATTTTTTTTTCTAGCTGACTGAATGGAATCTATCACACCTCCAGTAATAATGCATATCCCCATAATATGGACTGAAAACCAGGCTGGTTGTATAGCCCTAGCATTGCTGGTAAGTTACACCAGTCTGATTCATCATTGCCTTCCACTGTCAGTTTGAAAACCACTGCTGGTAAACAATCCTAGACCCAGCAGTAATCTTTGTTGATTGCTATTGTTTTCTTTATCCCCTTAATACTGCACCTTTACTACAAGTCAAGCAGTGTGTGCATTCCTCTCATACAATTGTATTACCAGCAGCCACAAAAGGGCATTAGCCACCCAAGCCAGTTCCCAGTGCCCACTGATAATGATGAAATCTGTCTCTATTGGGTGATTAAATGCTTTGATACCTGCCTGTCCTTCACATTGTTCTCCTAATGCCTGTCTTGACCCTAAGAATATTTCACCCTGTCTATGCTTTATTGGCTACAGCTCCTGCATGGTTCTTCAACCTTGGTTCCAGCATATGATTAAAGTGTTCCCACCTTGCTTCTAAAATTCAGCTCACAGTTGTTCCAGGACCTGTTCCAAAACTCAGTAAGTATTCAATTCTGGTTTCTTTCACAGCAGAAAGTGAAGGGCACCAAAATAAAGCACCTACAGCTTTAATGGGATAAACTTAAAGGAGAACTAAACCCTAAAATACATGCAATCTAGTAACAACGTACCTTATCTATAGAGCTTACTATACCAGTTTAGGATGATCCAGCCCTATGGCACTAATGATCTACGCCCCCAAAGTTGTCACTGGAGGCTGACACCTTTATAATTGTAGCTAGTATTCACCTTTAGCCACTGGCTCAACACATGCTCAGTGTGCACTTCATAGAGACTGAGAAAAAAATAGTATAATAGAAATACAGGTTAGATTGTTGAAAATATATAACTGACTCAGCAAAGCAAGAAAAAATACAGTGTGTATTTGATCCTCTTTAAATTTATACTGAAACTTAAATCAAGGAAAAGAAAAAAAGTATCTATAGTTCTGTGTTTTCACATTCATGTAAAAGAAAATGTATATTAAACCATAAATGCAGCAGGACTGTGCACCAATAAACTGTTATATTTGCAAAACACCTTCCTTAAAAGCCATGCAGTGCACAGATAAAGCAACTTCTTATTAACATTGTAGCACAGGGATTTTATGTATGTTAAGGCAGTGATGCCCAACCTTTTTCTGCCAGGGGCCATATAAATTTGTGACACGTGTGTCAATGGGCAGCTTCAAAGTCACGACTTGTAAAGTCGCAATTGTAACAAATTTTAAAGTTACAGCTGCGACAATTTTCCATAGTAAAGTCGCGACTGCGACAATATTGTCATCATAAAGACATGACTGCTACAGTTGCAGTCTATTGCGACTGTGTTTAACTGGCAAATTCAAACTTATATGCAACAATTTGGACTTTGGAATTCGAACCGCGGGCTTGGTAGCACCACGTCACGGGCCGTAGGTTGGGCATCACTGTGTTAAGGGATAAACTTGTTAGAGCATTATTTCAAAACTGAACTGATATAAAACACAGAAGCTTCCTACCCTGTAATCCCATTAACAACAAAACAAACATTAAATAAGTTAAACAGATCACCCCTTTAATGTAGAACACTTGGCAATATTGTGTTGTATGGATACTCTTACATAATTGTTGTTTTGCAGGAATAATTACATGTTAAAGGGAAAGGCTAGTCATCTTATTTTATGAATAAAACTGGGATCCTCAGCTATATGCAGTATAACAGTTTTGGCCTTTGTATGACTAATCAAGTAATCTCTTAACACTTATAAAGTTAAGAGAAAAAAAAACTTAATTTCTTACTATTATAGATATTAAATTCTCTGTTCAGGTTCAAGTTATTCATTAAAGCACAAATCAAAGTCAAGGAGACAAGCTGAGCTAGTAGGGGGTTCTCTGCGGTGCTGAATTCCTAAAATATTTGCATCTCCCATTCCCTTCCCCAAGGTAAAATCCTCATATTTACCTGTAGTTTATGTATGTTTATGGAAAAAGCGTTGTTTAATAAATTTTCAAGAGCCATTTAACAAATATATTTTAAATGAAATACTGTCTTGTGTGCACATATGGACTGCTACATTTGAAATCAGTTATTTTATATGGCAGCATGTGATATGCACTAACTCAGTGATGGCTAACCTATGACACGTGTGTCAGAGATGACAAACCAAGACATTTTTGCTGACATGCATCATGGCAGCATTTGTGTCGCAGTCTCATGTAGTCCCATAGCAAAACCACAACAATTTTTCCCAATAACAAGATTGCAACAAATTTCCCATTGTAAAACCGCTGCAATTTCCCATTGTAAAACCATGACAATATTCCTAACGTAAAGTCGCAACTGTGAGAACAATTTTGACACGCAGAGCTCAAAAGGTTAAGCCATCACTGCACCTACTAAACATGCAGGGGGATATTCACTAAAGTCCGAATTGGTGTGTATTGGTGCGAATTCGCCAGATAAAAACTGCTAC
>WMED01029652.1:0-10230 GCA_019650415.1 Pipa parva
CCTAGCATTTGCCTACTCTGCCTAATGGCAGAGCTGGCACTGCCTGGGTGTACAGAATTACATAGACATAAATCTACCATTGCACAGTTACAGAAAACCTTAATATATTAAAGTGCACCTGTCACCTCAAAACTAATCCTAATTTAGGTTCTACTAATGAATAAACATTTTTGTAAATATATATGTATTAAAAAATGTAGCTTTATACAGTGTTTCTCTCTGTCATTTTCCCTGTCAGTCCGACTTTTCTTTCCTAATTCAGGTGGGCAGGGCTAAATTATTGACATTATAGTTCCTCCAATCAGATCCCTTAAATCACAATCTAGCAGGGATTTGATTGGAGGAGCTATAATGTCAATCATCATCACCCGACCCAGGAAAGAATAGTCAGTCTGACAGGGAAGATAACAGAGAGAAACGCTGTATAAAGATACATTTTTTTAAATACATAAATATTTACAAAACATTAATTTCATTAGTAGAACCTAAATTAGTATTAGTGTTTTGAGGTGGCAGGTGCACTTTAATTTACAGTACCTGTAAATAATCCTGCTTACTATTTTATTATACAATTTATATGCTTATCAATCTTAAACTACTTGGTAGAAGATTATTATGATGAATTTAGTCCATAAAACATATTTCCTGTAATTTCCAAAATATGCATTGCATGTTCTCCAAATTTCTTAAAATGGTTGGAAATGGAAATAGTTTGAATTCTTTCCGTCACATAAAACTGATTAATTCTACCAATTACTCTGCTCCAATTACTACACACAACCATTTATAAATATATAAAGGCATAACATGCCGTTCTGTCTCTGAGACTTTCATTCACAAAATGGTGAGATTAGCTCGTTTAAAGGGAAACCTTCTGTTTGGACCTGTACAAAAAACAAAAATTAAATAAAAACATGAATGTGCTTTTGTTAGAAATGTCTCATTTATCGGAGGCCAGAGCATTAATAAGTGCTTTTCAGCTAGTAGAATTTGTGCTCTACTTGCCTAGTGGCTTGTCACATTCAAATAAATACAATATATTTTCAACAGTCTGTATATATTTGCAGGGTAAAAGGCTGAACCGGATTCCTATGTATCATGAAGGAGGATTGATATATAAAGCAACATACTGTTTAAAGGAGAACTAAAGGTTAAAAAAAAAAAAAAAAAAAAGACATATTAAGTTGAACCGTTGCAGTCACAGCTTCAACTATGCTGTTATTTCACTGCACTGAGGCAGACTTCACAGCGCTTAGGCTGATATAGGAGCCAGCGCGAACCTCTGCCGACATATGGAAAAGAGCTCTCACATCATCACACTCATTGTGGGGATTGTTCTCATTGGCCCCACAATGAATGTGATGATATTGAAAGCCTTTTGCACCACCGATTCGATAAGTAGGTGGAGCTTCATGCTGTCTCCTGTGTCAGCCTAAGCTCTGTGAAGTTTGCCTCAGCTAAGTGAAATTACAAGACAGTTGAAGCTGTGACTGCAACGGTTCAACTTAATATAAGGTATTTTTTTAATGTGTCTTTTCTTTTTTTTTTTTTAACCTTTAGTTTTCCTTTAAGAAAACCACAGGTGTGTTTGACTATACCGACTGACCACATTCTTTTACAGGCCCTGACTTTAAGCTGCAAAGAATCCAGAATCTGGCATGAACTGTGACATAAGAGGTACGGAACTTGGGTAGTCAACAACTACAAGAAATTAGATGGCTGGTAGCTTTGTTCAACTTCTGTCTAATACTTTGGTTCCTACTAAGTCACACAGTACATTTTGCCATTTTCCTGCTTTGCAGACATCATGCTGTAGACAGAGATCCCAGATTAGAAGCAGGATTGCCCAGTTTTTATCCCACCAAGGTTTACATCATAGGAAATCCCTAGAGAAGGTTGGATCTTGAGTCAACAGGGCTGCATATACAAGATTAGAATGGGTATATTTTGGGTGGTTTCCCAGGGTCCATAAATACAGAGGGGATTATTCACTAAGCCAGCGGTTCTCAACCTTCTGGGGGTGGCGACCCCCAGTGCTGACGTCACAGCGCCGTGCGTGATGACTTTTCGGCAGAACGTCATCACGTACGCGTGTCACGTGGTGATTTTATCGACTGATGTCACCTGCAGGAACCCTTATAAGAAGGGTTCCTGTGGGCGCTTCCGGGTGCCGCAGAGGTTCTCGACCCCCGTGGGATGGCCTCGCGAACCCCAGGTTGAAAACCGCTGCACTAAGCGGATTCCCATAGCAAATCCACGACAATTTCTCCATTGTAAAATTGCGACAATTTTTAAAAGTTAAGATTGCGACAATTTTCCCATAATAAAGTAACGACTGCAACAATATTTTCATTATAAAGATGCGACTGAGACAGTAGCAGCCTATTGCGACTGTCTTTCTCTGGCGAATTCGCACCTATACGCAACAATTCGGACTTTAGTCCGAATGTCCTTTGGTTTTGTTAGTCCACATTGATAATATGGAAGTAGAGGGCTCATTGTATTTGGATTGGGCACTCACAATATATGGAGAATTCATGATCAATTATCAGTCCACAGTCTCAGGTAAGCTTGATTTGCCACTTTTTACATATATGGAAATGTGTATAGAATCCATGCCTTTGTTTTCATGAAATCAGCATCACAAATATTCCTAACAAACAACAGCAGCCATTGTAAAATGTACATATGTGGTCACTAACATCACATTCTGCTAGCATTCTCTCTATTTAATTATGTTTTATATATTTACTTTAACAAATATAATTAATCAAAAAATCTAAATTCATTGAAAAAAAAAAAGATATTACAACATTTTAGCGATGATAAATCCCTCTCTTTGATATTGTTATTACTGCAGTTAAAGATCTTTTAATCCACCAATACTGTATCTGTCAACTAATCTATACTCCTTGTTCTCAGATAAATAAAATATAATTGGACAGTTTGGTAAATGGATTTTGCCGAACATACTTGTATGAAATATGACCTATATACACAAACCCAATCATATTTCTCCAAAATTGCTGTTTTTGTTTATAAGAGGCTTTTAAACTAGAGTAATGCTTTCATACTGTGATTAAAGCATCTATCTTATGTATAGAAAATGTATTATATTTGTAAATATATATCTGGATCATAAAATCAGTGTCATTTTTCTACATTTGTTATGAGATTACATTTGATGGTGGGGCCTGGCCTGCATGTACACAAACAAAATAAACGCAAGAAAATACATGGATTTCGCTTTGTTAATGTGCACTAAATTTAACGTTACATGCTCTCGGGTTTAATAAATATAGATGCGAATCAAATAAATGGCAGTGTGTGGGTGATAAATAGCAAAACACATATATGGGGCTTATTCATCAAAGTGAGAATTTCACTGTTGAAGTGAACCCTCGTTTCTTTGGGTTGCTACACCCCGATAGTCTTGAATTCTCAACTCCTCATTCACTAAACAGAGGATTCCCATAGCGAGGAAGCAAATGGCATTAGATGTTATCTCTTGTGCAGTGAGGTATAGTCAGTCGGAGCCATGCCATCTGCCCCCTAATTCGCCATTTTGGTCTGGCGAAGTAAAACTGGCAAATTAATTACAATACACATTGCCGAATTTGCTACTGCAGCAGACTACGAAGCTTGGTGAATTACTTGTGCACGCGTATGCAAAGCTACGCGCAGAGCTCCGTAAATCGGTTATTGGCGCAAATGTCTGACTTGGTGGCAAATCTGGCACATCCCACAGTTTGCTGAATATGTGATGAAGTGGTGCATGAATTAATGATTTCAGACTTTGATGAATGAGCCCCATAAAGGGCACTGGATTCTGGTGCAGATTTGTATTTTTCTGGAAATGAATGAAGTAGTGAGTTTAAGGGGACTCCTCCTCCTAAAATGTTATTAAATAGGGAAGTATCAGATGGTGCACAAATTGGTTATAATAAAGTTTATTTTGAACCTATCCACATGGGTGGATATCTCTTATATCTGCCTTCTCCAGGGTGTAGCTAAAGACTGACACAGATGGTGGTTTTGCTTTTGAATGTATTCTGCTAGCTGGGGTAGGAACAAAAAGGGACCTATTAAAGATCCTCTTGGGGCGTGGCAATGTCCATCATGAAATTTAACATTAGGCCTTAACCTAGCGCCATACATGTGTACACTATGAATGAATTAAATCATGCAGGACTGCTCTGCAAGGGAACAACAGAAAAAGCTAAACAGTATAGTTAATAATCCACAATGTACTAAAATGTACAGTTATGGAAACCATTCACTTTCATAAGAGTAAAGAGGCTATATTACAAATGTAGTTTTAGTTGTCCAGTTTCCTACTGAGTATACCTATATTCTGAATGTTTAAAAAAAATATCTCCTTACCAAATGAATCCTTTCCAATTAGGCGCGAGATTACATGGTAGATCATTAGTTCTCTGCTGCAAACACTGACACTATAAAGTGATCTTTTCCATATACTGCCATGGTAGGCGATTAAGGCAATGATCATTTAAAAAAGCTGTCATTGCTGCATCATTTCATTTGGAAATGTCAGAGAGTGAACTGTTGTATTATTAGCACTCAGGGGGTTTATTGACTTGTCTCCGAATTGTCTCTTATAGGTGTGAATGCGCCAGCTAATAACGGTCGCAGTAGACTGCTACTGTCTTCATTATAAGAATATTGTCGCGGTTGCAACTTTCCTATGGGAATATTATCGCGGTGGCGACTTTACTATTGTCACGGTTCCGGATTTACCATGGGAATCTGCTGTTTGAGAATTTAACAGTCGAATTCTCACTTTAGCCAATAACCCCCCCTCAGTACCTATAAACATTGTGTGGATGGCTGTATTGCAGAATGCGGACCATTAATCTGTGTTTAGGGGCTTCTAACTCTTTCTACATGCACCCTACTAGGGATGCTAACAGAGGGGTGGGGGGTACAAGCAATGGAGAACTACCCAGCTAGTCACATGTAGGCCTCAAATTACATCTCAGTCCATCCTGAGGAAGCCTTAGGGTGAAATGCGTTGGAGATACACTGTCTTTTTATAAGGTTTTTTTTTCAACTTTTAAATGCAAGTGTACCCTTTCTTTATTCTATTAAAATTCTGAGAACTATGCATTATTGTGATTCTTATTGAAATAATGACTACAGGCAAAAAAGGACAAGTTACAAACCAGATCCTGTGGAATATAGTGTGTTTAGAAGCTGACTGACAAGAATTCCTTTCTGAGTGCACCCTTTACATATTTTAACACCTATCGTGTGTCTACATGCTACACTATGGGGGGGTTATTCACTAAAGTCTGAATTGTTATGTATAGGTGTGAATTTGCCAGTTAAAGACAGTCACAATAGACTACTACTGTTGCAGTCATGTCTTTATAATGAGAATATAGTCGCAGTCGCGACTTACTATGGAAAATTGGCGCAGTTGCGACTTTACAATGTGGATTTTGTCACAGTCATGGTCTCTGTTTGAGAATTTGACAGTTGAATTCTCACTTTGACAGTGAATAACTCCCATATATGTGTTTGTTTCATTTTAAAGGGGCAGCACATTCTCACTAATTTTGCTGGTAATGCTAACATTGTGTTTCGTTCAGAGAGCCTCTTTTAACTCACTTTACTGCAACTGTGAATCACTCAAAAGTACTGACAAAGACATTTCTGAGCTATAAAACCTCCCTTTTTGGTATTTTTCAGCAGTTAACTTGCAGTTACAATTCGTTCTCTGCTGTTACTGCCACTCTTGACTGCCTGGTGTTAAAATAGCCAGTGTAGCCGCTCCCTAAGCAAGATTTCTTCAGCTGTCGTTGTAGATAAAATATCAGCTACTGATAATAACAAAACTAGTAGAAATTATTTTTTTTTCAGTTATCACTGCTGTTTTTAGTTGTCAGAATTAGCTGTGTTTCAGTGAAAGTACCTTTATTTGATCTCTGAATCATTATTACAGCTAATCTATCTACCTTCATAGTCGTAAACCCCACAAATTTTATTTGGAAAAAAAACAAAAAGGTCATTTAGGTATTTTTATTTATTATTTGTGGCTATTTATGTCACACCCATCCAGCATCAAATACCACAAAGGAAAGGAAAGATGGGAAAGAAAACGATAAAGATAATGTCAAACGAGGCAGTTTGTCGCCTAATGAATCCCTGCAGCAACAGGCCAGTTTCCATGTTCTCACCTGCGCACCTCAGAAATAGGGCCACGTACATACAAGCTAACTAACTACATACCTACTGCAGTGCTGAGGGTCTTTAGCCATTCCCCTATCAGTGGTGTGTACTATATTACACAGCACTTTACAGAGATTCACCATTCTCTGGCCCTTGGAGCTTACAAGGAAGGATTGGATTGTGGGAGGAAACCAGAGTGCCCGGAGGAAACCCACGCAGGTGCAGGCAGAGCATACAAACTCCATACAAACTCAGCTCTGAGCCACCACAATGCCAGGTGCATAACCTGGCTCTGCTGTCTACCAACTGACTATTCCCACAGGACCTTTTAAGTAGTAAAATGCTTGTGGCAGCAGTATTTTACCTGGTGACAAATCGCCTATAAAGACACCCTCACCTCTTCCCACTGGATAAAATTAAAGGTTGTAATGCAAACACACATAAACCAGTTACAGTACAAAGCACAAAACTGGTGGTAAAATAATGGAATAAAAGCAATCAGATGGATCACAAGTAGAAAAAAAATAAATTTGAATTTGTGAGCAGCATTACAAACTGGGATTACGGATATCACCCTTATTTACTGAATTAAAGTGTTAGACAAAGTTAAAGGAACACAAAAGCCAGAAAAAAGAGCTTTCTATTTATTGGCCACCTACCAATTACCAATTTTTCAGAATAATAGTAGAAAATAGAAAAGTAGAAGAATAGAAGAAAAAACAAGCACTTAGACAAGAGGTGTTCCAGCCCCGCCCCCTTAGTCGAAGGCTTAGCTCACTAACTGGGCATGCTCCCCATTCCATAAACTAACTCTCACTTTCACCAGGTAACTTAGTGCAAAGCAGCTCTGCGAGGCTGAAAAACTGGGAGAAAAGCAGCCTGAAACAGCTCAGAGTCACAAGCTACTTAATAATTTAAATGCTGACCACAAATAACAGCATGTACAGAGGTAAATGGAGGAAGGACTAAGATTCACTGATAACCTCTGCTCCGAATCCTTGTTTTTTCTTCTGTTGCTAAGACTATTCTCCAAAATCAGTAATGCCTGAAACTCATTTTAAAACTTTTTGTACTTAATACTGCGTGGACAATAAATCTGTATTAGTTTAGTGTCCCTTTAAAGTGCCCGTCACCTCAAAACTAATACTAATTTAGGTTCTACTAATAAAATAAACATTATGTAAATATATATGTATTTAAACAAATGTAACTTTATACAGTGTTTCTCTCTGTCATCTTCCCTGTCAGTCTGACTTTTCTTTCCTGAGTGTCAGGTTGGGCGGGAATAAATAATGATTGACATTATAGCTCCTCCAATCAGATCCCTTAAATCACAATCTAGCAGGAAACTAATTGGATGAAGTATAATGTCAATCATGATTTAGCCACGCCCATCCCAATTCTGAAAGAAAAGTCAGGCTGACAGGCAAGATGTGAAGCGATTTTGTTAAGAAAGTAAGGATTTAATAAACTAAGAAATTTTGAAATTTGATCCAACAACCTTTCATATAAAAAACATAGCATGTAACCCCTATACAATACTTTCATAACAAGGGAAAAGCATATGCAAAAGTAATTATATTTACAAGCTTCTCGTAAAGCTGCAAGTGTTTACCTTTAATGGACCATGTGACGATCCCCAACCAATCAAACAATATGTGTGATGACATATTGGGGTTCATTACTATATTTATGAGGATCCAACACAGTGGCCGTGAGACACTAGCACCAGCAGTTTTATAAGATAGCTATACAGCCCAAAAGGTACTGATCGATGCCTCATAATATAGAGGTTTAATACTGTCACTATCTGTACTTCCAGCATTATTGTGGTCAGGGGACCTTAGTTTTTCTTTAATAATCAGTTCAGGAATTTTAGTTACATAATCACGAGCATAAATATTTCAGCCCACAAATGCCATGTTACCCCTTATAATACAGATCCTTTCTGTTATCTCATGACATCATTCTAAGGCTGGCCGTTTTGGTGGCATTGGTAATATCTCCTGACAAGTGCACTGGTATTAATACTTTTAATAAGTTTTTATGGGAATCCACTGTTAGAGAATTTAACAGTTGAATTTGGACTTTAGAGAATAACCCCATAAGACTCTATGGGGGTCCAGATGCCTTGCCACAATTGACGCAACCTTCTTGCAGTCTGGCCAGTTTGTATTTTATTTGCAGAGGAGTTTCTGGTTACATTTACACCCTGGTCGACCACCACCACCCCCCTCCCTCCGGACCACCACCACCAGCAGCATCCCCCCTCTGGACCACCACCAGCACCTCCAACCCACCCCAAGACCACCACCAGCCTCCCGCCCCGGACCACCAGCACCCCCAACCCCCCCAGACCACCAGCAGCCACCCTCCCCCAGGACCGCCTCCCTGGCGCTCTTGAGATTGTGCCCTGCCAATCCATATCTAAAACTGGCCCTGTTTATTTGGACTGTTGGACCCTGTTTCCCCATGCTGGGGATGTATAGTAACACTACAGTACAAGCTTTTCAAGCAAAGTAGGACCCCATTGGACGTCAAATCCAAATCAAGTTGTGAATGGAGATAGGACATAGTTTTGAAAAAGTGAAAATTTTAGTCAAAATTAGGTGTGTGTGTGTATTCTACAGCTAGAGATATATTGAGCATACTGAGAAGTTGTCCATAAGGATTTCTATTTAACAACATCTGCTACTCTTACAGAAATTGTTTTTATTTTTGAAAGCAGTCCAATCTATCTTCTCATCTTTGGCATCTATTTTTTTGGTCTGCTTTATGTCGTTATCTTATGGTACAATAAAGATTTTTAATTTAGAAAAAAAAAAAAATTAACCACTTTAGTTTTTTTTTTGTAATCACTAAATTGGTTAAAAAGTAGCATAAGCTTGATATGCCTGAACTTTAAAATGTAGTAACTGGGGACTAATTACAATTTAGAAGCCCAAAGTGAAAACATTAGCCAACCTCTACTCTCCACGGGCTACTTAGACATATCTAATTATCACCAACTGAACTGTGTTCCGTTTCAGTTTTCATTTTCATTACATAAATTGCTGTATCATATTCCTCTTTCAACATAAATTTATGTATCCTTTTACCCTTCCCTCATGCAATAAGCGCTGCAAAGCCAATGCGAGCAGATTGCGAGCTCTCTTGACATTTGACACTCTGTGTAAACTGTGGGAAACAGAAGTGCTAATCATTAGATTAAAGTTTAAACCTGTTCTCTCATCCCGTATTCTACAAACCCAGGTGTTAATCAAATCCAATAAAATGAAAAACGGTAGAAGTATTTGAAGCTGAACGCTACACAGGGGGGTGCACCTTGCTGATTTTTATTTGGTCATATTGTCCTCTTTAGACAAACATAGGCAAGATGTTATTTTTCTCATGTTTAAAAGGGACACTCCGGCCAAAGCAGAAAAATTGCATGTTTTAGTATATGCTAATTACTAACTTTTATTAAATGCATTTAGTTTTCAATTTTGACCATAAAATACATTTTCTTACCTGTGTAGAAGTACTATCCAGCACTTCCTTGTTTGGGAGTCCATCTTCTTTCTGTGTTGCCAACTCTACCGTGTCCTGTTGAAGCAGTTCAGTTCAGCCGCGTTCTCCTCTTCTGCCGCTCTCCCTGTGAAGCCCCACGCTAGCATTTCCTAATAGTCACATGGATGTCATCAACTCGTCCTTCCTTTGATGATGCTCACGGTCTCCCATGTGACTATTAGGAAATGCAGGGGCGGGGCTTCACGGGGAGAGTGGCAGAAAAGGAGAATGTGGCTAAACTGAACTGCTTCAACAGGACACGGTAGAGTCGGCAACACAGAAAGAAGATGGACTCCCAAACAAGGAAGTGCTGGATACACTTCTACACAGGTAAGAAAATTTATTTTATGGTCAAAATTGAAAATGAAAAGCATTTAATAAAAGTTAGTAATTACTATATACTATTTTTTCAATTTTGGCTGGAGCGTCCCGTTGCGTGACACGTCTGCCGGCTCATAAATATTCATAGCATGTGGGAGACAGTGGGAG
>WMED01029653.1:0-10230 GCA_019650415.1 Pipa parva
GTGGTGGAACTTGCACTATTGGTGACTGACTAAATACTTTTTTTCCCCACTGTATATGGCGCTACTATATTACGCAGCGTTTTACTGAGGTTTGTCATTCACTTCAGAGATAGTGGCATCTTCTTGATCTTTAAGATACAGGTAATGAGAGGTCATTTTCAAGTAATATTGGGGAGGGTATATTTAATGGAAATAGTAGAAAACCTAAAAATAATTCACCTCTAATGAAGCATACATAAAAAATTAAAAAAGTACTGAATGATACATACAGCTGTATCAGACAAAGGTGTAAGGGTGACCGGTATTAAAGGCAGAATAGCACTAGGGCTAGTGGAAGTGAGGAAGAGTTCAGTGGTGGTAGTATTTGTTTGTGTATTAGCTCTTGTGTTTATGTAAAAGGGCAAGTAACAACAACACAATAAAAGTTATCTTTAGTAAATGTGCTTTATTTCAGTTGCTTTGTCTTAGCTTAATGTTAGCAGACAGATTCATTTAATTACAAAAACAAATGCCCACCCACTGCCATTACTTTAAATTGAACCTTTGCTCTGTTAAGTGAAACTTGCATTGCATTTTTATATAAACATTCGTTTTCTAGAAATTATGCAGATTTTTGGAAATGCAAACTGTGTTTAGTAAGTAGAAGTGTATACAAAAAAAATGTTTTTTGGGGGGGGTTACTGTTCATATAAGGCAGTGATGCCCAACCTACAGCCCACAATGCGGTGCTCTCCAGCCAGCAGCCCGAATTCTGAAATCCGAAATGTTGCATATAAGTGTGAATTCGCCAGCTAAAGACAGTCGCAATAGACTGTTATTGTCACAGTCGCATACTTATAATGAGAATATTGTCGCAGTCGCAACTTTCCTATGGAAAATTGTCGCAGCTGTTACTTTAAAATTTGTCGCGATTTTAAAAGTTGCCTTTTTGAAGCTGCCCGCGATATGCGTGTTACAATTTTATATGGCCCCCAGGCCAAAAAAGGTTGGGCATCACTGTTATAAGGATATCATTACTGACATAACTATGAACCTTCCAGTCGGACTACCATATTTGCCGGCGTATAAGATGACTTTTTAACCCCCAAAAATCAGCTGAAAAGTTGGGGGTTGTTTTATATGCCGGGTGTCCCTCCCCTTACCTAGCTCCTCTGTTGCTGGCTGTCTGTGCTGTAGCACTGAGCTGAGCGCTATGGCGATTCCTCTCCCCAGCACTGATTAAACTTCCTGTGAGCGACAGGAAGTTTAATCAGTTTCATTAAATAAACTCTAACTCATTTAAAGGTACACATTATCAGCAGGAAATGAATAAGGGCATAGTTTGATATAAAATAGTTTGTTTTTAGTAAATAAAATGAAGAAGCTTGATTACAGGTACAGTACCTCCACAGTTCATGATTTTTCTGACAGTTGTTGTAGAGAGAATCTTTCTGCTTCTCAGAAAGTCGGCAAGCTGCCCTCCGAAAGGTACAATAATGGTCATTACCATGTGCGGCACCGCAGAAAGAAGACCCACCTAACAGAACACAATCAATTATTCTACTGTGTAAATAGAACTGATAAACACTATTCATTCATTTTCTACTGTTTCTACATATGCATGCTGTCCACATTTTCAACTTCAAACTCTATTGAGCAAAAAAATTGCAACTACTTAAAGTGCACCTGTCACCTCAAAACTTTAAAATTAATTTAGGTTCTACTAATGAAATAAACATTTTGTAAATACATATGTATTAATAAAAATGTACCTTTATACAGCGTTTCTCTCTGTTATCTTCCCTGTCAGCCTGACTTTTCTTTCCTGGGTCAGGTGAGCAAGGCTAAATGATGATTGATATTATAGCTCTTACAATCACATCCCTGCTAAATCATGATTTAAGGGATCTGATTGGAGGAGCGATAATGTCAATCATCATTTAGCCCCACCTACCCGACTCTAAAAGTTGGGTTGACAGGGAAGATGACAGAGAGAAACGCTGTTTAAGGTACATTTTTTTAAAATACATACATTTATATTTACAAAAACATTTATTTCATTATTATAATAACCTAAATTAGTATTAGTGTTTTGATGTGACAGGTGTACTTTCAGTACTTTTGCTTTTATGTTAGTAAACAAATATCCATAACATTTGAATAATAGTTTTGTATTCCTTTCATAATCCTAAAGAATGTATATTGTGATTGATGACTTTTATTTACATTACATCTGATGTCTATGAGTAAGGTCCAGTGAACCGAAACATGTCAGATAGGTATGGTCTGTTCGAGTGAAGAAATTATGCTGTTTCTACCCTACTCTAGTGGATAACGTCCTCTTCTTTGCTGGACTTGTAATAAAATATGATTTATCAATGACAAATATTACAGTTTTTCCAATAAAATCAACCATGCTTTTTCACTAACCCTTAAAGTGTTTAAATGGATGCTACACACCTTACTTATAGGAAAGCCAAAGACTTCTTCAAAATAAGCTGGCTGGCTAATTAATAACAGGTAGAACGTCCAGCTCCTGCAGAAATTGGCTACGATAATTGCATAGACAGGCATTGAGGTGAAGAATTTCTTCCAGGGTGTTTTAAATTTCTAGAATGAAATAAAATATATCAATCTGTATTTCAACCACCATTATGATTGCTATGTCCCAAGCACCAAGCAGGAGAGGAAAAGCAATATAAGAGGAAGAAGGCAGTACATTAAAAAGCCAAAGGTTTAAAACTCTGCAAATGTTGAGCTGTTTACTGTAAACTACTGACAGCCTTCATGAGCTAACCCACATTTTTCATCCTGTGAGGGTGCTGTGTTTGAGGGGAGTGTTTAGGATTGATACTAACCTGCACCCCTTCTCTACGGTCCGTCACGGTCGCCATCTTTCTTTAGCAATAGTTGCAGTTGACGCATTACTCTGGTGCATAAATCTCCGCGGACGTCATCTTGGGCAGGTCGCATACGCAGATGCAGTCGTGGTATTGTGTCGCAGATACTTTCCTGCCAAAGCACCTGTTTAAGACAACCTGATGCTATAAAACTAGCGACCGAATATAGGATTCCTTTGTTGATCCTGGGTCCATTCCTTCTGTTCCTGTTCTTCCGTGTATGACCTTCGCCTGTTTCTCGTTCTCGTCTGATCTCAGACTGCCTCAACCTTCTGCTTTTTTTCTTGACTACGCCTTCTTGCCGCCAGCCTCGACCTCTGCCTGTTGTCCGACTATTCTTCTAATGTGCAGTGTTGTTCTAGACCTTCTGTGGACAGCAACTCTAAGGGCCGCGACCTGGATATAGCACTGCAGCAAAGACCATACCTCCTTGCGGAGGCTCAGGGTGAAGACTGGGTGTACCTTAGACTCTGCACCTTAGGGCTTGCTAGCACCAAGTCCACTAGATACCAGTTCCTGGCTGCTTCCTCGTTCGCCTCCCTCTAGGTCACCTTTCAGATCCTGATAGTACAATTGGGCCTTGGAGTGAGTAAATCTGCTTTTTTCCAATTGGTTGCTATAAGTGTTTTGGCAGCGGTGAGTATGTGTGTTGCTAGTATTTGTTCTGATTTCATTTGGAGATCAGGTGCATTAAGTCCTGAGAGGAAAATTGTTGGATCTAGGTGTATTTGAGTTTGGAATATTTCATTTAACAGATCCAATACTCTTCTCCAGTATCTTTCCGCAGAAATTTTATTAATCAGTGTATGATCCAGTTCGAATTGCTTCCTTCTCATTTTCCACCTGGTTTTGTCATTGCTCTATTGGAAGGCAACACCTTAGACTGGGCATCTCCCTTATGGGAACATAATGAACCTGTGGTCACGGACTCTACAACCTTTTTTGCCACTCTGCGGATGCACCTCTGCGGCTTCAGCCCGTCGTATACAGATAAAGCAGTCTCATCACACTGAAGCTTTATATGCTATCAAACTCCAAACCATGGCTGCTTAGACTGGATGGAATAATGAATCCTTAGTGGCTGCGTAATGGCAGGATCTTTCTGAACAACTAAAAGACAACCTGGTAACCCGGGATCTTCCTTCTCTACTGGAAAACTTAATTGCATTAAGTATTTAGGTGGATAATCGTTTTACTGAATGGTTTTTTAAAAATAGAAAGTGCAGTTCTCATTCCTCCCAGTCATCAGTGCCCATGAATCTTCTTCCAACTATTTATCATATTACGGAAGAACTTATGCAGATTGGAACTACCCATCTGTCTGAGGAAGGACCAACACCATTGTAGATCCTGCGGTCTCTGTCTTTACTGTGGAGGAAAGGGCCACTTTGTGACGAACTGCCCAATAAAAGTGGGAAACCCTTGGACCTACTGTAGGTATTCAGAGAGGGAGAAAATTCTTAGGACAAAATCTCCCTGTACCCTTTCATATTTCTCACCGGCTCCTGTTTCCTTTAACATGCCTCTCTTCTTCATTCCCAATACAGACTTGGGCCTTCCTTGACTCAGGGGCTGCTGGGAACTTTATGGACTTAACTTTCGCCAAAGATAACATTGTTCCGACCTATCAGCTGTCTTTCCCCCTCCCCCAGATCACAAGAATGGCATTGGATGGAAAAACACTTTTGGGAAGTCTGGTTTTCCACTTCAATGTGTCTCTTAAAACTTGTCATGGGCAGCACCCATCCAGAGAACATTTAATTTCTTCTGATTGATTCACCAACTACACCGGTAATTCTGGGTCTTCCATGGTTGCGACTCCATAAACCCCATATTAGATTGGTCCAAGAATAGAGTAATTTCCTGGTCTCACATATGCAAGACTGCCTGTTGTATTGTACCATCGATAGTACCCCTGGCTTGGACCTCTCTGTCTCCTGAAGCACTGACTTATTTTCCCTCAGATTATCATGATTTTCAGGATGTGTTAAGCAAAAGGGCAGCAGACTCCCTGCCACCTCACCGGAGTTTAGATTGCTCAATTGAATCTGTTGGCACATTATGTGGTAGTCTATCTTGATGATATCCTGGTATTCTCCAAATCAATCTCTTAACATGTCGATCATGTCAAAGAAGTTCTTTGACAGCTATGTGCAAATTATTTCTATGCTAAGTTTGAGAAGTGTGAATTTCATGTCTCAAGAATTTAGTTTTTAGGGTATATTGTTTCTGCAGCAGGAATGGAGATGGATCCAATAAAAGTAACAGCCATAAAGGATTGGCCTCATCCCAATGCTTTAAAGGCCATCCAACATTTTATTGGTTTTGCCGATTATTACTGTCAGTTCATCAAGGGATTCTCTTCTAATTGTTGCCCCTATTATCGCTCTGACTAAGAAAGGAGCCAAACCTGAGATATGGTGTCTCGAAGCCCTCAATTCTTTTTGTCATTTGAAAAAAGGCTTTCATGTCTGCCACGATTCTCTGCCACCAAGATCTCTCTAGACCTTTCAAAGTGGAGGTTGATGCCTCAGATTATGGAGCTGAAACAATACTTTCACAAGAAGGACCCTTTTTCTGGTAAAGTACACCCTTGTGCCTATTTCTTTCAATGGTTCTCTCTGGCAGAGTAAAATTATGGTATAGGCAACCAGAATTGTTGGCCATTAAACTTGCCCTATCAGAATGGCACCATTATTTAAAGGGTTCTACATATCCTTTTGTTATTTTCACAGATCACAAGAATCTGGAATATCTGAGATCTGCCCAATGGTTGAATCCTCGACAAGCTAGGTGGGCCCTTCTTATTTTAATTTCATAATTACATACATTTCTGGTAGCAAAAATAAAAAAAGCAGATGCCTTATCCCACTGTTTTGCTTCTGAATCTGTGCCTTGTGAAACTGGTCCTATAATCCCTGGCTCAAGGTTCATTGCTTCTCTGTCTACTTCTGCACACAGTGATACTTTGCTCCCTTCCCAAAAAGACCATTGACTAAAACAAGTTTAGTCAATGGACCATCCACTCCAGGAGATTGGAAATAACATAAAGTCATTATGAGTAAAACATATTACCCCAGGTGTTTATAAGCCCTGGGAATGGGTACAAAGTTACTCTGTTCTCATAGCTGTGCAACAATAAAATTGCACATTTGCTTGAAACACTTGATGATGTGATCATTTGCATGATGAGAGGTAAGAGGAGTGTGTTATACTTACACTAGTTGTAACTAGATTGCTTCCTTCTCCTATACTTGTTTCTATGTAAGTTCTTTCTTCAAAAGAGATGGAAGGATGTGCCGCTGGACTCTCTGTAGCATGCAGCAACCAGAACACGTACCAAAACATTCCAAATGTTCCTGCCCAGAACACATACATATCAGTGCTGCCAAATATAACAACATACAAAATTTACTGCAGATCGAATGAGACGGATTTTAAAAGGCTTACCGTAAATATAAAATATAGAGGACCAGCCAATATATTGGACCAATACCCCTGCTAATGGCATGGCAATCACTGCACCTGCATAAGATCCTAAGATACAAAAACAGAAGTGCATATATCACTGCTTTTCATGTATAGTATATTTTCATTTATCTAGCGTCTAAGTTGAATTGAAATACAGAGAGGGGAGAGGTGATCAACATAGTATAGGTCAGGGGTTGGCAAAGTTGTTTGAGGAGGGAGCCATTTCACTCCCTCCTCCAGTGGCGACAACTATCTTGGGAGCCGCTGGAGGAGGGCGGCGTGCCCTCTCCCGACCACACGACCTCCAACGGCCAATCAGAAGAGCTGTTGTCTGTTATGGGAGGGGTGTGGCTTCGGCAGTGCGCTCTGAGCCACAAAAAGGCGGCTAAAGAGCCGCAAGTGGCTCGCAAGCCGCACTTTCCGACCACTGGTATAGGTGAAATAAATGATATGCATATATAATCATGAATATCAGAGCCAGTGATCTTGGCTGAGTCCCTTTAAATATATATTGGGCAAAATGTATTAAAGTCGAAAAGGTCGTTTTCGACCTTTCGATGGAAAGATTCGATAAAAAAAAAATAAAAAAATTATTGAAAAGTCTCAATTAAATTTTCGATATCACAGATTTTCCATACAAACAAACAGATTGAAAAATATTGAATTTTCGATATTGCAGTAAATGAATTTTATCTTTGTATAATTTACTGTTCGGTATCGCGATATCGAATACAGCGATATTTTCAACTTCAATTTCGCCCATAGAGAGAGATAACAATTTGCAGGACAGAAACTGTAAAGGAAACACTGACAGCTGAATTTCCAGTAAATAGTTCCACGGCTTAATAGTAACATGGTTTATAAGACTGAAAAAAAGACATAAGTACTTCATGCATTCCATCCTCACTTATATTTACAAAAAAAAGCTTATAACAAATGGTTATAACGTATCTCTATAAACATATATTTATGGTACTATAAAGCAGAGAGATCTTTGTTTTACAGTTAAATACATAAAAAAATTCTAATGAAATCCTAAATCACATTCTTTACCACAGAATGAAGTAGTTGCCAGTCGACTCCTCTCCAGTGGAGGTGCCCATTTACTCCACATTCCATGGCATGCTGGGTAAGTAACTCCCTGAAAATGGCCAAAAATACATAAGTTAGTAATACAACATAAAAATTAGCCAGGGGAGAAATTCCACATTTGTACTTTGCTCACTATCTGCCAATGTATGTGTATTGTAATGCCTCCATCTAAATAGTGGCCAGGTTGAATGGACATCATGTGACATAGCCCATAGGGTAAGGGGGTAAATGCATCATGTGACATAGCCCTTAGGGTAAGGGGGTAAATGCATCATGTGACATAGCCCTTAGTGTAAGGGAGTTAAAAGAACAAAAAGAAAAATGAAGGACTATTCTGTTTTTCCAGGTTATTAAATTATAAGGTCATAATAATCTTTTTATTTAGAATAATTGTCTCTAGTATATCTAATGGATATTAACACATTAAGGGCTAGAGGTTAGACATCAAAATCCATTTTACAATTTCTACATATTAACCATCTCTATAGTGAAACACTCATATATATTCCGCTAAAACTACGGCATGCTAATACCCCAGAGACACTCCAGCGTGGTTTACATAAGCGTTGCCCACATTGAGGATCACTTGTAGGCACAATGTTACATTAGGAAAGGCTGAAAAAGGTAACTTATCTAGCTCCCCTTTCTGGAATATTCTGTTGACCTATTTATTGCAGGGACTTTTTATGAGAAATGTGTATAAATTATGTTTTGGGGCTATTGCAATTAATGAAAAGAAAAAACATTTTTAGGATTCTCTGCAGTTAATTACAGGTTGTGTGATTGTTATCCAAGGACATTCCCAATGCCATTTTACCTAGTGATGGTAACTCATCTACAGGTGCATCACAATACATTAGAATATCAGCCAAAAGGTTTTCTTTTTCAGTAATTCATTTCAAAAAGTGTAACTCATATAATATATAGAATCATCGCAAACAGAGTGAACTTTTTTAAGTGTTTATTTGGGTTAAACTTGATGATTCTGGCTTACAGCCCAGGAAAAGCCAAAAGTCACTATCTCAGAAAATTAGCATAATTAACCCAAAAGCATTTTAAGCATTTTAAAAGGTCCCTCGGTCTGGTTCATAAGGCGACACAATCATGGGGTTAGACTGCTGACTTGACAGATGTCCAGAAGGCAATCATTGATACACTCCACAATGAGGGTAAAGAGAAAAAGGTGCACAAGCAACTGGGATAACCGCAGTCTTGATAGGATTCTTAGGAAAAGGCCATTAAAAAATTTGGGGGAGATTCACAAGGAGTGGACTGCTGCTGGAGTCAGTGCTTCAAGTGCCACCACACACAGACACATCCACTAAAAGTGTCACATTCCATGTGTCAAGCCACTCATGACCAATGGACAATGCCAGAAGCGTCTGACCTGGGCCATGGAGAAAAAGAACTGGACTGTTGCTCAGTGGTCCAAGGTGTTGTTTTCAGAGGAAAGTAAATTTTGCATTTCATTTGGAAATCAAGGTCCTAGAGTCTAGAGGAAGAGTGGAGAGACACACAATCAAAGCTGCTTGAGGTCTAGTGTGAAGTTTCCACAATCAGTAATGGTTTAGGGAGCCATGTCATCTGCTGGTGTAGGTCCCCAGTGTTTTATCAAGACAATAGTCAGCACAGCCGTCTACCAGGAAATTTTAGAGCACTTTATGATTCCCTCTGCCGACAAGCTTTTTGGAGATGGAATTTTCATTTTCCAGCAGGACTTGGCACCTGTCTACATTGCCAAAAGTATCAATACCTGGTTTTATAACCACAGTATCACTGTGCTTGATTGGCCAGTAAACTTGCCAGACCGTAACCCCATAAAGAATCTATGGGATATTGTCAAGAGGAAGATGATAGACACCAGACCCAGCAATGTAGATGAGCTGAAGGCTGCTATCAAAGCAACCTGGGCTTCCATAACACCTCTGCAGTGCCACCAGCTGATGGCCTCCTCACCACGCGACATTAATGCAGTCATTCATGCAAAAGGAGTCCTGACCAAGTATTGAGTGCATTTACTGTACATATTTTTCATTTGGCCAACATTTCTGCATTCCAAAAATCTTTACAGTTGGTCTTATATAATATTCTAATTTTCTGAGATAAGTGACTTTTGTGTTTTCCTTGGCTGTGAGCCATAATCATCAGGATTAACATAAATAAATACTTGAAAAAGTTCACTCTGTTTGTAATGACTCTATATAATATATGAGTTTTCCTTTTAGAACTGAATTACTGAAAAAAAACAAAAACTTTTTGGCTGATATTCCAATGTATTGAGATGCACCTGTATAACGGTGCCTGCAGCTCTTCTAATAAGGTCTACAAGCAGTGTGTCTGCTAAATGTGATTAATTATGTGATGGTAATGAGTACAACCACAGCTGTATACTATCCAACAGACAAGATTCAAGAGTTGACCATGAGTAGAAACCAAGGCCCAGGTGAAAACCACTACTTTAGATAATGAAAAAATTATGCAGCAGTAATTATCTTAGGAACCAAGGTTCTTTCTAAAGCTTGTTTCGGCACATACCTCTACAAGGCCTTGTAGGATTCGAACTGATATAACACATCCATAATGCGCTCTTGCTGCAGATGGTATTAGCATATTCAACAAAGAAGTTAACAAAATAGCTGCACCAAATACCCTGAAATAGTGATAAAAAATGTTTGTTTGTTTTTTAAATCAAAGTATAAAAAATGATTTTAGTTTTAATACAATTCAAGTGAGGATGAACTAGGGAGAAGGAGACATAGAAAGGGATGTAATATTCACTTATATACAG
>WMED01029654.1:0-10229 GCA_019650415.1 Pipa parva
CTTTTCAGATGATTTTTAGGGGTTAAAAAGTAGTCTTATACGCCAGCAAATACAGTACTTATATTTGAAGCAAAAAAAAAAAAAATTCTATTGTTGATGCCTTTAGCCTTTGGTGAGTATCTCAGTTATACCATGTATAACTAGTGCATTAATTGATGTCAGAAAGACAGTTGTGCAAAGCCTTGCTGTTTCTAGTCTGTGGGCTATTCTAAAAGCCATGCCTAATGTCATTACATCTGCTGTTCCCTACTGTCATTTTTTCCATTAATTAGTATTTTCTCATTGCTTTGATTTTAACACGATTGTTTTTATGACATAAAGTCCCATATATACACCAAAGTCTTCTTCTGAGTTTTTATTTTTAGCTTTATTTAATAGCAGCTATTACGAGCTTAATGAATAATTCTAGTAATGCCAGCTAAATTTTTTTCACTTACTTTTCAAATTTAAGAATACTGCTGATGAAACAAAACATTCAGCCAAGCTTGGAAAATTCCTCTTTCATTTGTTTATTTATTTTTTTAAGACAACAGATTTTGCAAGTCTTGCACAGTATTATGCACAATTAAATTTAAATGTAGGTAAAATAAATATTATTCAGACATCATAATGAGGCTGAATTTAGGCTGACCTAAATATTAGATTATTTAAGTTGACCTAATAAGTTTGCAATTCTGTTTTTTTAACTGCTAATGGGAAATATTTGAAGCGATGCAGTGCTGAATATGGGATTATCTATTTCTCTTTTCGTATGTTACATGGACAGCGCCTCCATTAGGACAAAAAGGTTGTGGTCCAAGACCCCCCCAAAAGAAAGACCCTCTCTTTATTTATTTCCTTTATACTTTATGCACATTATTATCTGCAGTCCTTCTTTTATACAGTTTTGTAATAAGTAATAACTTTTATATTTGAATATTTTTAATATCATACTGTGGCCTTAAGTTCAGATGTCCGAAAATGTTACTTATGACTATGGCCCTATATTTTGTTGAGCCAGCCCTGCTATGTTTAAACCAGATAGATGAGTAGATAGGCGGAAAGAGAAAGAGCCAGATTGATAGATAGACAGGGCAGTGAAGTGGCTAAGTTGTTAGCACTGATGTCTAGCAATGATGGGTTCTGGGTTCAGTTTCCCCTATGGTGGGATTGACTTTGTCTGTTTTACATATTTATCTCCTTGTTGTGATCCTAAAAAACAGAATATATATTCTTCAAAGAGATTTATTTCAGAATAGTTTCTATGTTCTAGCTTAGAGGCCCCAAAAGAATTGTAATGAACCTAGGGGCCTTGTGTATCCTGGCCAATAGGAAGGATACACATCTTAGGGATTCACAGTGGTAGGCATAGAGACCAGAGGTTAGCCTTAAAGGAGAAGACAACCCTGAGTGTTCCATCCAGTAATGGATGTTACCATAATCCCCTAGGACTTGCATTGTTCTGATATATATATTGTTTTTACATTGAAGCTGTACCCTACTGGATTGTGCCTTATGATATAATTGTGATGGAGTTTTATGCATAGCCTATTAAGTACCACTTTGCCTTTAACCTGTTCCTATTCAGTAAATGTGTTTCTGTTTAATGCAAAAGAACTTCTATGTCAAGAACAGTGTAACAAGTTATTGTAGTGTAAGTCCCTGATGAAGGGGGCACGGTCACCGAAAACATTGATTTTTTTTTTTACCACTCTGCAATAAATGGGGTTTATCCCTACTAATATATATTTGAGCAGCTTGAGTTTTTTTATTTTTTTTTTAATTTTTAATGTTTTTAAAATTTGACTTGAAGTTGCTATTTCCATGGTTCAGAAGGACAAGACCATCTACTGAATATTTAGGGAGATCTAGATAAACTGTATTTTTTTCTTTATTACTCAAGTATTGGCTAATTAAAAAGCCTTATAGCCATGTCAAAATTAATGTTCTATGTATAAAATCTGCTTCCAACCTATATAAATATTTTCCTTTTCTAAAGGTTTATTTTTTCACAAGGAGGAATTTATATATGGGAAAGGGGAATGTCATGGAATAAGCAGAAATTTCTTAACCAATGGAGATAGGTTTAGTTATTACATAAAGTAAGAATAAGATAATATTTTACGTGTTCGTGTGTGCTCTGTTATAGAATTTACTTTCCTGGTGAAAACTACAGCATAAACGTGGGGTGAAAGATTTGGTTGTGAACCTGTGAAACTGAATTTTGATTCCAAGGGAAAAAAATGTAATAAACTTGAAAAGACCCGATTTTGTCTCTTCGAGTTTATTCCTGTGAGATCTTTGCAATTTCGCGCGGTAAATATAGATTGATTTTTTTTCAATCGATATTTACAGATAGAAACTTTTTGATTGAGTTTTTCAATGGGATTTTTCGATGGAAAGGTAGCATATTACTCATGTAAAGAATGGCTACCTTTCCATCGAAAAATCTGATAAAAAACTCAATTGAAAAGTTTCTATAAGTGAATTTTGCTAAAAAAAAACAAACAAAAACAATATTTACTGCAAGAAACAGCCGAGATCTCATGGGAATAAAACATGAGTTTATTACATTTTAACCCTTGCAAATGTGCCTATTGATGGTGCATGTGTACTTTAGAAAGGAGAACTAGCTAGAATAGGCATGGAAGCTGTTTTACCTCATATAAAGAATTAAATGCTACTGGTAGATCTATAGAGGCGATGCTAAACACCCACTATGTGGGTTGTGGAAAAATGTATGCTTTTGGAGAATTATTATACAACATCTAATAAAAATATTCACATTAGTGGGAACTACCAAAACAATTAAATCTAATTAAAACACTTTTATTGCATATGACACATGGTGGGTAGACTTGCTACCTCTTTTTCCAGATTACTACTGGTATATTTCAGCATATGATAAGAATAATGGATAGGGTGGATAAATTCCCTGCTGGTTAAGATCCAGATTAAGTGCCCAATTCCTTAGCTTTACCAGTAGGTATTGTTCAAGATGTTCTGCAAACACTCCAAGGTCATGCTTGCTTTTCTAACCCACTGTAGGAGATTTACATAATTTACAGTATCTAGAGGAGGTCGGGCAGGTAGTTATTAAGCAAAGCTTTTTCCCAACACATAGATAAACACTCCAGCATGGAGCTAACGTTCTGCAGTCCTTCAATTGTACTGGGAATGTGTTCCTCAATTGTACTGGGAATGTGTTCCTCATGCCTATTTCGCAGTAGGTTGGTTTCCTTCTCCTCATCTCTAGATGATGTTACCATTTGGCACAAGACCAATACTGAGCTAGTACTTCTCCTGTTAATAACTTTGAACTGTTCAACTCTGCACGCCCTTCCTCCCAACAACCCTTCAACTTACACTCTACATCTATACAGATATAGTTGAAAACAAGAGTAAAAACTGCACCTCCATATAACTATACTTGTCTGTATGCAACAAGGTAAAATATATGTATGTCTTGCTTGCTGTGATCTTTGTTGGCAAGTCCAAATTTTTCTGGATGGACATTTGGCCACAGGGGCATGAAGAGGTGATTTTCAAGTCCTCTTCAACACATCTATCTGCAATTATTCTGGTGACTTGTGCAGTAAGAGCTGTCAATAGACAGTGTCAGATTGTTCTTCTGAGAGGACCAGGCTTAGGAATTCCTTCCTAGGCATCATTAATAGATAAGGTTGTGCAA
The DNA here is from genome assembly GCA_019650415.1 of Pipa parva. Lineage (NCBI taxonomy): Eukaryota > Metazoa > Chordata > Amphibia > Anura > Pipidae > Pipa > Pipa parva. The sequence continues at coordinate 3,671 of WMED01029654.1, forward strand.
TCTACCGACACCATCAATTTGTTCCATACATATGTACATGTTCAGATATTCTTCTGATACACAAAAGCAGCAGAGCTGAATTTGTCACTTAACACTATAACTTTGTAGCTGTCTCCTACAGTATATACATGAATTCACAATAATACATCACTTTTCCAAACTTATTCACTCATCAAAGATTGTTATTTTCTGCAATTTAGCACTCAACTTACAACATTACACCAACTGTTTATTTATGTAGCTCTTGACAGCATTTTGGAAATTCAGAAGTACTAGTAGGACTGCGGGAATTTGAGGATTTGAATTTACCAAATGAAAGTTGGGAACTGGGGGGCATATAGTAGAATTCCTGCTTATTTTGGAGACATTGTCCTTTATTATATTACTGCATGCATATTGTTGCATGTTGTCTGCATAAGAAGAGGCAGAATTTTCAACCCTAGAGTTGAAACTCTAGGCAAACTGTGCAAAGTGTGAAACAACTACTACAACTCTTATCACTAAGGTATAGCATATGTAAAGATGTAATCTGACTATAGGTACCCTTTAACCACAGATTCCATCACAATTAGGGGTGGGCGATATTGCTAAAAAATGATATCTCGATATTATTTGTAATTTTACCGATAACGATAATAGACGATATTTTAATTATATAAAAGAAAAAACAAGCGAAAAAAAAGAAAAAAGGGATCTTAAATGAAATAACTAAATTATTAACTACCTGCCGTCTGCTCTCAGCTTGTGAGTGTCCCACAGCTCATCAATTCAGTGTGCGCCTCATCCTCCTGCTTTCTGCCGCCTCCCGGAAGTCTGTGCCGAAAGCACAACACAGACATCCGGAGCCGCACGAGCGCTCGATATTGCCATCTGGCAATATCGATAAACCTCGGTGTGCAATATTATCGTAAACGATACATATTGCACACCCCTAATCACAATATAAAAAAGTAGATTATCAGTTTAATAAGCTTCACATTCCTAAGCCACAATGCTAGTTTGTTTAAAGGTATGATCTTGGTTTATTTTATAGGTATTCAGTCTCAAAATAAAGACCCAAAACTGTGTCTTAGATATAACAGACAAAACCCTTCATCTACCAATGGCTTAGGGTTTCCTCCTCTTTTTATAAAACCTTAAACCAACTAGACTTGTAATAATTTAGTTGCAGGAATAAATAAAAAAAAACATTACCTTTTAAAGACTTAAGTTACCTTATGCAGATTTGAATCAAATTATTTTAGTACAGCTTTAGACACTCAATATTTCAGGTCTTTCTCTTTCAATACTGGCTTTTATGACCTTAAAAGAGAACTATAGTCAGATAACATCTTTAGATATGCAGTACTATACCTTAGGGTTGATTTATAACATAGTACTAATAAACTCCCAAACCAGGAAATGTGTGCAATATAACTGCTAAACACGAAATGAAAAAGCTGCCTGACTGCTATTGGTTAAGCAGTGTTCTGACCTTTTGGCCTCATCAGACATGCTTTGTTTACAATAATGAAATGCAGGAGATTAGAGTCTGGGACTCGGGGAAGCTAACTTGAGCACCAGCATTACATTACACATTAGGCAAATATCTCCAGGAGGAAAGGTACCTTTTCATGGAAAACTGGCCAGTACATGTCACACACACACACACACACACACACACACACACACACACACACACACGAGTTTTCCTGTGCTGTTTGATCTGAAGCAGGATAATTTATTACACATCTACTGGGGAATAACACTTCTCACTAAGATATAATACTGCATATATAAAGATGTAATCTGACCATAGTTCCCCTTTAAGAGACATATTTACTAAGATCATTCAATCCGTATCTTCATTTTCACCTTTTTTTTTCCCCATTTTCATTTTCCTCCCCATTTATTAAATGCCAGCAAAAGTATCAACACTGATAAATATCAATGCATAATACAGCTACAGTTTATATTATTTTCAATTGAGCCCTTTGATATTGCTATCGCCAATTTTTATGATGGGAACTTAGAAAAATGTTGCTGCCCCCATCTCCATAGGGAATAATAGTTTTCACCACCTTCAACCAGACGAACACATGTTAAAGTTTAAAAAAGGTGGAAAGGGCTTAGCAAATTGTGATATCGGCGATATTAATTTTGGAAATATCAATATCGCCGATATCAATCAAGCAGGAAAATGTTATACAGTTTTAGTAAATATGCCCTTTAAATATTGATTATACATTAATTTACTGTAGAATTTAAAAGCAGGGTTCCTGGTTAATGAAATGGTTAGATTGTATCCTTTAAAAGAGGGAGACATGAAATGAAACAAATGCAGGACTACATAGTACATAAAGAGTTAAAAATAAATTTAAAAAAACATGCATTTTTATTGAATTCTTTATAACTTTGCATTAGGCGTGCAAATATCACATGTTGAACTGTTAACCATATATACCATTTTCACTATAGACCATTGTAAACATGTGGTATGGAGCTGAATTGTCTCAGGACAGCTTTCCCTCAATGTTGCAGTAACTGGGACATTTTGTGGGCTTCTTTTCACTGTAGTATACCCATTTAATACAGTGACTCCAACAAGAGCATTTTTTCACTGGCTTGTGATCAAGCTGGTTTCTTCAGCTGTGAGTGCTACTAAAGCCTTCCTTGGTTTGATTTGCTGTGTATTGAATTAGCCTGATATAACTATTCTGGCTTCTTCTGGTTTATGACCCTGTGCTTAAGCCCTGACAACATTTTTACCATGCAGCAAAAAATGTTTGTTTGGCAACTCAATCCCTTTAATACCAAAACCCTCGACAATATCAGTAGTGTGGGGCTTTTAATAAATGAGTTCAGCTGAACTGCAGGGATTTCAGTGGAGACAGCAACATGCGCTCATTAATAATCAGCTGTATAATTAAATGTCTAAAACTTCGAAACTTTTAATTCTTCAACTTTGAAATGACATATAAGGAAATCGCGTACTAAAGTGATTTTAAAGTTGAAGAATTGGAACCTTGTAGTTTTATAATCAATGGCTGGAGTATTGGTCTTTTTTATTGTACAGCTTGTACACTTGGGAGATGATTGCCTTGAGCACACACTACAAGCAGCAAACACAAGAGCTATGTTGACTTGGTGGTTTATGGATTTTAATTATTCTCTTTGATTTTCTCACTAAGGTACTAAAAAAAAAATCTAAAAAATGTTTAGGCTTATGCAAAAGATCTGCTGAACATGTCTAAGTGTACAATCTAGTACAACCTTAGCACAGTCTGCCTGCATTAAGGGGTTCCCTGCTATTTATTTGGAAGCAAATAACTTTAATTCTCCCAGTGCTATATGATGGATTTTTTTAAATGGCTTAGATGCATACAGCAGGCTGCACTGAAATCTCTGCTGCCCTGTAATGCACAAACTAATTTAGTATCAACCTTGCAGTATTGATACTTTATATATGTTTAGTGTTAAAGGGGCAAAGTTGCCCAAACATCCCTTTTGCATGTTAATCATCTAAGACAGTGTTTTTCAACCTTTTTCCTTCAGGGGAACCCTTTGATGTAATAAAATTTCTGGCGGAACCCCTAGAAACCCGCAAACCCTAGAAATCACATAACGCGTGTGACGTCACTGACATCTACATACCCGACGGGTCACAGAGGATGGATCCAAGGCTGCGATCTCTCTCTGATGAGCTGGGTAATGATGCGGTCTCTGTCCCTGCTAACAATGATCGCTGTCAGATCACTGTTAGCAGGGACAGAGATCGAATCATTAGCTATCGGCATCATTACCCGGCTCATCAGAGAGAGATCGCATCGATCTCTCTCTGATGAGCCGGGTAATGATGCCGATCAACCAGTGTGTCGCGGAACCCCTGGGTTATCCTTGCGGAACTCCGGTTGAAAATCACTGATCTAAGATGCATACCAAACAGCGGCTGAAAATCTCCGCTCCATGCTCTGCTGCAGAATTTGCTACTAATAAAAAGCATATGTATAAAAATCACATATGACAACATTGTCTTTTTAAAAGGGACCTTATGAAATATACCAATTGCAGGTTTAATAGATTTCAGTATATCCATACATATTGCATTTTTAATATTATTACATTTGAAAGGAAATATTGACATGTATGCTCTAGACAGCTTGTTTTACAGGTTTTATATCAGATGAACTGTTGGTATATAAGGATTTTTCCCATTAAGGCTATTTAAAGCCCTATCTCATCCCTTTGAAATGGAAAATCTATAAAGTGAGCTAACCATATCATCCTTTTAAAGGAGGACTAAAGTTATAAAGGAAAAGTAAAGATACCTTAGTCTAAGCTGAAACATGGCAATGACAGCTTGAACTGTGCTTTCATTGCCATGCATGGAGGCAGACTTGACAGCACTTGCACTGGTACAGGAGCCAGTGCAAAGCTCCACCCTTTATGCAAAAGAGCGCACATGTCATCAGGCACATTGTGCTTCTTAATTATTGCCAGTGAGAGGAGCGTTCTCATTGGGGGTGCAATGGGCATGACGAGCTATACGTTCTTTTGGACTGCCGATTTAACTAGGTGCTTGGAGTTTAGAGCTGGCTCCTGTACCCTCCTAAGTCCTGTGAAGTCTACCTCTGCACATGACAATGACAGCACATTTCAAGCTGTCATTGCCATGTTACAGCTTAGACTAATGTATCATTTTAGGTGCCTCCTTTCTATTTATAAGTTTAGTTCTCCTTTAACAAGTAGAGCTTTAGTAGTGTAGAGTATTGGTGTATCTAAATCGTAATTGCTCTGCAGGATACATTTAAAAATTTGGCCTTGTTAAGGTGATAATTCTAATTTACTGTGTTGATGGTGCTCTTTGCTGCAGATAACTGTGTTATTATACATACAGTGTCTATGTGTTATAGTTTTATGTTGTAAAAGGGATGATGTAGGCCAGTGATTGGCAAACTTTCAACAGGAGGGAGCCATTTCACTCCCTCCTTCCCCGGTGAATAATTTCAGTGGAGCCACAAAGAGGGGGAGCGAATCACATGACCTGCCGCTGTCCAATCAGAAGAAGTGTCAGAGTTCATGGGGAGGGCTATTGAGATGCAGGCAGGGCTATGGAGATGTGCTGCGAGCCACAACACAACAGCTGAAGAGCCGCACTTTGCCAACCACTGATCTAGGATTATGCAGGACTGATAGGACATTAACTTGGTTATACTAGTACATAGCTAGGTAGGAAACCATTGCAGTTCTTACAATCCATCAGAGTGGACTGGCAACTAGCCCTTCAGTGTGGGGGACAGGTTATAGTTAATTTTCAGTCTGACTTTTTAGTCGACCTATTTTACCCAGGCCCCTAAAAAATACAGACTTATAATGTGCATATACTGTATGCTTTCTAAGGAAACAGGCTTACTAAATATTTCTAGCTCCAGGGGCACATTTACAGACATGGTAAATATACTCTACGCATAAGGTACATTATTTCTAGCCTAATATAACTGAGGTTTTAGTTCAGCTTTAATGATTAACCTTGCAACAATGAGAATGTTATAGGTGTGGGCGTGAAACCCTTAAATTCAGGCAGAATGATTTTTTTTTTTTAATTAAGAGAGATAAACATTGCGTGATTCTTACTTGATCTGGATTTACTATTAGATTTATTTGACAGAAATATCCTGGGGCTTTAATCAGACAATTGTACATTAGTCTCTAAATAATACACACCTAGATGAGCTAGGGTGCACTGAGCATGTACAGTGCCTTTAGTTCAGAATAATATGGATGAAATACCAAAGATGAAAATTTCATAAGCACAGATTGTTAGTCTCATAGGGCTACTACTGTACTACTATACATTTGAGTGGACACATTAATGCCCTTGCATGAGCTTGATCATTTCTAGCTTACATCTTTGTTAGGATTTATATCTTCTTTAAGATAATGCTAAAAAAATTAATACATTTACATAAAGTAAAGTGCAGAAACACATTTTTAACACATAATCGGGGTTAATCACTAAAGTCCGAATTGTTGCATATAGGTGCAAATTCGCCAGATAAAGACAGTCGCAATAGGCTGCTACTGTCGTAGTCACGTCTTTATAATGAGAATATTGTCACAGTCGCGACTTTATTATGGGAAAATTGTCACAATATTAACATTAAAAAATTGCCGCGACTTTACAACGGGGAAATTGTAGCGGATTTGCTATTGGAATCCGCTGTTTGTGAATTCAACTGGCCAATTCGCACCTTAGTGAATAACCCCCATAAGGAGGTAATGATGCATTGTTTTCAAAGTACAAAATCCACTTTAAAGAATTTGACAAATTCAGCTCTGGTATATCTGTACTCTTAAAGGAATCTATCTGTACAACACATTTTGCCATTTATGTTATAATATTGGGAGGGATGTGTAAACACTGGATTATGGAAAATCAAGTAATTCAGCAATGTGCGAAATGAGCTCCGGATCCTTCGCATCACTTTGCACATGCTGTTATGCGCTCACTATGTCCTGCACGCAGGGCCGGTTTTAGGCAAAATGGGGCCCTGGGCAAGATTTCAAGTGGGGCCCTAAA
>WMED01029657.1:0-10228 GCA_019650415.1 Pipa parva
TCTGTTTTTATTTACGATTTACACAACGTGCCAACTTTTCTGATTTTGGGGTTAGTAGAAGGGCAAATAACTGTTTGTTACACCTTCTTTCCTCTCTCAGGTGAAGGGTCTTGTGAAGCAACACATCGACTCTTTCAATTATTTCATCAATGTAGAGGTAAGTACTGTTATCACTGATGAGAACATTTAAAGTGACAGTATACACTCCTGGCAGCTTCCCCACTTAGTTACTGCAAGGAGGTGGGGAAATGATTCCTAGCTGGCTGCTCCTCCTACCTTTGCATGGGATTTGCATGTTCTGTGCATGCTTTCCTTTGAGCATGCTCTGTTCCAGGAAGAGGAGCCAGACATGCATCATTTCACAGCTGCAGTAGAAGGACAGATAGCTGTATACTACTCTGTGTAATGTCAATGTTATAAGCCTGCAGAAGTCAATACAAATCAATATTTTTATGTCAAAGGGTCAGACAGACTGAGACCCAAGGTGCCCAGACCTACTGGGGCCAACTGAACTCAAATAATTATAGACTCTTTAGCACATGCTTGGCATTTTACCATATCATTTTATTTCCTTTTTTTTGTCCAGATAAAAAAAATAATGAAGGCAAATGAGAAAGTGACTAGTGATGCAGATCCCATGTGGTACTTAAAGTAAGTTTTGTTTTTGTGATTCAGTTTTTTACACTTTTGGAATAATATGATACAAGGTTGATTACCAGAGCATATGTCATTGTGAAGTCACATAGGGTTTGAAGATTTGCTACTGAAAGCTCACTTTTCTTGCCAAACTGTTACCAGCTCATTGTAGTACCAGCACTTTGGCCACACCGATCCTGTTCTTTGTCCCAGCTTCCTGCGTTACAACTTAGGCCAGGTTCACACTTGCGCATTGTGCACATCATTCTTTAAAAAAAAAACACTAGTGTGTTTTCTCGTTGAGTTTTACAGAAAATAATAGTACTTACTCATCGCTTTTTCCTCATGCATGACCGCTATTGTTCAATTCCTAATGCTACTATAATGCTGTTACATTACAGTTGCAATAGATTGCTACTGTTGCAGTTGCGTCTTTATAATGAGAATATTATTGCAGTTGCGAATTTACTATGGAAATATTGTCACAGCCGCAACTTTAAAATTCTTGCTGTCGTGACTTTACAATGGGAGAATTGTCGCAGTTGCGGATTTGCTATGGGAATCCGCTGTTTGAGAATTTGACAGTCGAATTCAAACTTTAGAGAATAATCCCCTCAATGTTTATCGTAACTGTGTATTTTTGGTGTTTTTTTACAACAATATACTGATAATAGGAAATAATTGCACACCTTGACTGGTAAAAATAATAGTATTATCTGGAAATGATCATCTTCTTGGAAAATATTCTTTCAATTTGCACTGATGTTCTGGGAACTCTGTGGTATGTTCTAACCCATGGGGATTCCCTCCTGGGTACTGGCATTAAAGGGGCTGCATCATATTGCTATTTGCATAAATAAAAATTGGGTGTCTGTAGTTAAGTAAATGGGGTGGGATTTCACAGAAATAGGATGGAGGGGTAGGGTTAATCTAAGAATGGTTAGAGCAGGGGTCGGCAACCTTTTAATCTGAGAGAGCCATATAATGTGGCTCTGCTCAGCCCTTTTGAATCCAGAGCTGTTGATGTCATATGTGACGTCACACAGATGATGTCAGTGGCACCGGATTGGCTAGCAACCCAGAAGCATGCTGACGTCAGCAGCTCTGGATTGGCTAGCAGCCCAGAAGTGCGGTGACGTCAATGGCTTTAGATTTGCTAGAAACCCAGAAGCGCTGAGAGAGCTTTGTCTCTACAGCGCTTGCCGGCAGACTGTAATGAGCAGTGCTTGCATGTGAGCACCACTCTTTACAGTCAAAGAGCCAGATGCAGCCATCAAAAGAGCCACAGGTTTCAGACCCCTGGGTTATAGTTAACAGTAAGGGACCCAGACTCAGAATTTGAGGGTTTCCCCAAAGCCTTATGTTTTTTATGTTTGTTATTGTTTCACTGACACCTCCTACTTCAAAAAAACTTCATAGTTTGCAAATCACGTTCAGTATAAGATTAGTTTGTTATAGCGTCCGGCATTTATAACTAACTATTGGCGTAGGAATGATTTATTAGAGTGTGTTCGCTTGCGGTCAACATCCATGTTTTCTCTGTCTATCGTCAGGTACCTCAATATTTATGTGGGTCTCCCAGATGTTGAAGAAAGCTTTAATGTGACCCGGCCTGTATCTCCTCATGAGGTGAATCTGAGACTCTGTTAAATGTTACACAGATTTTATAGAAAATTGCTGGATCGGGAACCAGTTCCTCTCCCAGCAAAGGTTTGACGGATTGGGGGTTGTGGGCTGGGCAAAATGTTCCCGGCCGCATGATGGCGATGTGCTTTCTTGCGTGCGCACCTCATCACCATGTGGCCCGGTACCAAAGGGATGGTGGACCAGCAGTTGGAGAACCCTGGTCTAAGGGGAACATTCATAAAGCTCATTTTGACCTTTTCACTTTGTTTTGCCCTATATTTATGCCTCCTCTTTGGTATTTTTACTTTTGCTGGACTTTTTGATTTCACTGATTTTTACTGGTTTGAAAAGATACTGCCGTTATGGGAAAAGATCAATGTCGATCAGTTGAAAACTGCCTACTTTGCAGTGTTTTCAATTAGGTTTATCTGTCTATTTCATTTTGACATTCTTTTCTGGTATTTAATGCTACTGTGGCTAAGTGACCAAAATGACGATTTTGATATATTTACCGATATTTCACTAGCATTAACAAGTCGAAAACATATTGACTTTTATAAATATCCATTATTTTGTCATAGTTAGATGCTCAGCAAAACAAAAAGAAGAATAACTTTTTTCGCTTTGTACTGAATATTTCTTCCACTTATCCACAACTCCAGTCTGTATTAGAATGGTAACTTGCTTTCTCCATGAGCAAGTGAAAGATCTGGACACACGTTGGCTGTTTGGGATACACTTTTCAATTAAAAATTAATCTATTTAATTAATATGGTTAGTAAGGCACTCCATCAATATAAGCCCACCTGCCTCAACCAGAACATCATTCAAATTTCTCAAAACCAGACAGGACCTTGGGGGTAGGTAGGATAGGCAGCTGCTGGGATGGGACGCTGTCCTGCTGGGTTTTCCCCTCCCTTCCCCAGCCCTGGCTAACCTCATATCTGCTGTAGCACAGCAGCACTCTCCACTGTTTTCCCTGTGCAGATCAATTCCTGTGATCCGCTTACAGGAAGTGACATGCTTGGGGAGCACAGGGAAGAGAGCACTGCACTACAGCAGAGGTGAGGGAGAGCGACACCCCAGTTTCATGGACCTAGTGTACCATGAAACCTTGTCCTGGTCTTGTTGCCTGTAGCACATTAAAAGAAGGTCTACATGTTCCAGCACCATGTTAACTCGCTGAGCATGTTCATACCTTCATGCTCACACCCAGATTGTATGGCCAGGAAGTTACAGTTAATTAAGTAATAATATTTATTTTATTATGCTATAAATAGGAGTGGCCCTAAGTTATTCAGCACATGCAGGGGTATTCATCAACAGGCCGCAATCATTTACATAGGTCTAGTAACCCATAGCAACCAATCAGCAGCCAGCATTTTCAGGTATAATGAAACAAGAAAAATAAAAGTCAAGTTCTGATTGGTTGCTATAGGTTACTAGACCTCTGTAAAGTGGAATATGCGTTCCATTAATCCTTAATTTAGCAGTGGCCCCTGGTCCTATCCTCCTCCTCATACATCTGACTAAATGGACCTTTAATGTACTATTATTTCAACTTAAATTAATATGCAAAAAAAAAAAAATATCTTTACATTGAATTTCCTGGTTTGTGACTGAATTTTTTTTTTTATGAATGTATAAATTGTTTTAAAGTATTGCAAGCATTTTATAAAATGGCTTTAAAAAGTCATTACAGAAATATGTTCATTTCGAGTTTGGTAAATTATACTGATTAGAATATTTAGTGCAACACTATATATGGGCGAAATTTAATAAAATCCAAAATATCGATATTGAACGATTTTTACCGATATCACGATATCGATATTGCTGATATCAGAAGTTTATCGGCAATATCGAAATTCGAATGAAATGTTTAATCTGTTTATTTCTAGGGAAAATCCATAATATCGCTGGAAAATTCAATATCGCGATAGTGGCAATAACTGTATCGCGATATCACAATTTTCACATTTAATTAAATTTCGCCCATATATCTTAGCTTCAACACAGTTTCTTTTTGTGATGTTTCCCTTCTTTTCATTTAGTGCCGTCTAAGAGATATGACTTATTCTGCACCGATTACTGTCGATATAGAATACACTAGAGGCAGCCAAAGGATCATTCGCAATGCATTGCCTATTGGCAGGTAATATGGTGCTTCTCTTGAAAAACCAGTAACGCCAAAAATTTTAAATGCCTCAAGTACATAAATAGTTACTATATGTTAATCTGTGGTTCTAAAAATTCTAAATTGTGTATAGAGAATAAGTTATTTAGCTTTAAAAATCTAGCTTTAGGGCTCACCTCCTGTATATGTGTTATCTGAAGGTCCCTAGAAAACAATGGGGGAGGTCTGTTAGCTAGGTTCACATGAGTGTATGATACGCGGCGCATCATGTGCTAGTGTGAAGAAAAAAGAAAAATACGCAAAGCATATTTTTCGATTGTACTTACCAGCGACAGTGTGAACGCTCCCTCTGCATTCACATCACTTCCTGTGTGTCGTATTTTGGGCGCGGCGTATATACGCTGGCCAAAAAGCGACACACAGCGTTCTGGACCCAGCATATGCGCATCATACGATGGTGTGTCCAGAACTAGGTAAGTACCATTGGCTTGCATTGAGCCTTTTTTTTTTTTTTTCACATGAGCGTATGATGGAGTGCACACCATATGCTCGTGTGAACCTAACCTTAAACAACATGGAGGCTATCAGTAACAGGCAGGACAGGAAGCAATACAAATCATGAATTTAACTTCAAAGATAACATGTTTACAAGTGCTGTATTTAAGCAACTGCCATGCTGATTAAAATGGTATTTTTTTTTGTGTGTTACTGGTCCTTTAACTTTCCCACTGTGGCTTTTGCAATGGTTAAATATTATAGTTAGAGATGTTTCCATGCTTTTAATAAAGAAATGGTTTGTGAACCTTTAAACTGCCAATGCATTATTTGAAACACCTATTTAAACCTTCACAAATGCAACTCTAAAAGCATTTAGAAACCTACTAGGACTGTGTATATCCGAGAAAAATTTACAATGGGAAATCATTTTGCACACAGGAGATTTCATGTTCTGTCCATTATCCCATTGGTGAGGACGTTGTAACCAGCCATTCTTAGGGTAAAGGTAAATGTATGGCTTCGGGAGCTACCCCTTTGAATTGCGTAGACATTCAGTGACAGATTGCAGACATGTTTTAAACAAAATACTAGGTTTGCCTTTATCCTGAGGGTATGGCCATTGAGCAAGTTTTTGAGCACTAACTGGGGCAAAAGGACAGAGGTGATGGTAGGCCATTGTGAAGGTTTAAGCTGCACGGTCATGACATGTTCCTGAGGCTAGTATAAAGCAGGTAGGATACAAGAAACCATAGGTAATGAAGCAGTGATTGCAGTGACAAGACGGAAATCTTTTAGTATGGAGCCTAAATGCCACAGATTGACATTGATGGTAAAATTTACTAAAGTTGAAAATTATTTTTTTTACTTTTTATGTTGTTTTTTGCCTGAAAATCAGGCACAAATGGGTGAAAAGGTCGAAAATTATGTTTTTGACCTTTTTGCCCCCTTTTTTTTATGGCCAAAAAGAGTGGTGATAGCGTAAAACGGCCAAAAAAAGTTAAAAAATTTTTTTTTCGACTTTAGTAAATTTCACCGTGTGTTACTCGTTTGATGTGAGGCCTCTCCTGCTTTAAATTGTGATATATTAAGTTTAGGCAGCTAGGGGAGCTGGAGCAACAATGGGGTTCCTTTACCTCTCCTGAAGCTTTTTCTATTAGTTACGTTGCATTTTAGGTTTACTGGCCCCTTCTTCCAGCAGCTGATTGTTTAATGGCTCTGTGTTTTAGCTGACACAGCCTAGAGAACATATTTACATATCACTTCCCACACTTCCTCTGTTCACGATCAGATCAAATATCTTTGACTTAGTTGCTGAAACTATAGGTTTCTGCTTATTATTGTGGCCTTTATTTCTATTCCCCAACAGAATGCCAATTATGCTTCGCAGCTCGAACTGTGTCCTTATGGGCAAAACACCAGCTGAGTTCGCAAAGTTAAATGAATGTCCGTTGGATCCTGGTAAGTTTTAATGTTCTACTTTTTGCTCCCATCCTTAGGGAGTTATTTCTCAAAGTGAGAATTTGACTGTCAGAGTGAATTCTCATCACTTCAAGTGGCTACGCTCTGATTCTCTAATCCTTATTCACTAAACAGAGAATTCCCATAGCAAATCCAAGACTGTGTCAGAATCCCCATAGTAAAGTCCCAATCGTGTCAGTAGCCATCTATTGTGTAGTGAGCAACTGATGTTAGCTAGCGCATTCGACACATCGCGTAGTTTGCTGAATAACCAAATGTGGGCAAGTGGCAAATTCACACCTTTGTGAGGCAATTCAGACTTTAGTCACTAACCCTCTTAAACTGATCTGCTAAGGAATACGTTTAACTTTCCATAGGGGCTCTGGATGTAGCTATGACATGGGTGTCATCAACTGATGCCTTTTTATTTTTGTTTTGTATTTCAGTACATTAATAATCTGTTTTGGCTTTTGTACATATATATTGTTGGAATACAAATGATTTTATTAACAAACTTGACTTCTCTGTTTGACTTTTTCTTGATATTTTAATAATCAACCTTGCCTGTTCAATAGTTTATACATTTTTGAATGGGCTTCACATGGATTTATTATTTTGATTGATAAGAAGTTTATAAATATTTTTAAGGGAGATTGCTATTGTTATGCTAGACACAAAGTAGAATGTTTTCAGTGTTCATGAGTCTGGTATACTGTACATCGTTGATTTGTTTGTTTGTTTTCTTTGTGACGTAGGTGGTTATTTCATTGTTAAAGGAGTAGAAAAGGTTATTCTCATTCAGGAGCAGCTGTCTAAAAACAGAATCATTGTGGAAGCAGACAGAAAAGGAGCAGTCGGTGCTTCGGTAACCAGGTAACTGGACGTTTTCACATGTAGAGACAATGTGACTTTGAAAAACGTTAGCTTCTAACTTAGGAAATTTATAGTTAGGAAATGAATTGTAACCTTAAAGCATTCAGCGTGTACAAATAAGGAAATGAACTTCCGTTACAGGCAGGGTTTATTTTTATGTATTTTATCTTTGTGCGTTACATTATATATATATATATATATATATATATATATATATATATATATATATATATCTCACCATAGGTCTCTCTGCAGAGTGAGATGGGACTTATGATGCTTGTATTTCAAAAACAATAAAACCTTTGTAAAAAAAATAAAAATAAAATTAGTTCTCTTAAATGGTAGTTCCCTTAGTTCACTCTGTAAAACTTTATACATTTTAGTGCCTCTATGTTGCGCATATTTTAAAAATATTTCCCAAATGTTTGATGAAACAAAAACATCAGGTATCTTTCATAGGCATAATGATACAGAGCCACCTAGAGGCGAATATCTTTAGAATAATGGTATAAAGATGGCAAATCTGTACCTAGAAAACAAATTTACGGTATTTGTGTTCCAGTCAGAGCAGCCATATTTATCTGCTTACACAGGCTGACTGGTTTATTAGCAGACAGAATTTACCAACATACCTGATAAATAAGTGCGTGTGGTCAAACTAATATTTATCATTGCACATTGTCACTTTGCTCTCATTGGTGGAATTCTCTTCAGATGAGTGTCCTGCCTGTTGAAGCATCGGACTTACTCCTGTGATCCAGTATAATCACCCCCTAGGGTTCTTGTTAAAAGAAAGCACTGTATTTGTACTTCCTGCTATGTCTTGTCTTCCAGCTCTACTCATGAGAGGAAAAGTAGAACAAACCTGGTTGTGAAGCAAGGAAGGTTTTATCTAAAACACAATACCTTATCAGAAGATATCCCCATAGCCATTATCTTTAAGGTCAGTATCACAAGGAATACATACAGTATATAGTTTATATTATTATTCAAATCTCATAAAATAAAGCTAAAGCCTAGTGTTTTTCACTCATCAGTTTGACTTAATTGTAGACTCTGCATGCTTTTGAAATTTAGCGCTAACTAAATTTAAATTTATACAGTTAATCTATAATCTGTTTAATTATATCTTTCAAGGTAATGTTGTCCTGCAGGAGCATTTTGAATTTTCATCTGTAGATGGCAGTAGTGGCTGCCTGTGCAGTTACTAATGAATTTACTTTAACCTTTTCATTGTCTTTAATTCAGTTTAATAATAGGGTTGAATTATGTATGCTACTGCAGATGTGGATATATTTTGTAAATAGCGTTAAACTGGTAAAACTTAGATTAGTGATGTTATTGTGAATGCTGGTTCTTGCTGTCATGTTAATGTCGATAAACACATGGTATTAGCTCTACAAATGTAGTTATTCATCCTTACAAGTAACAGCAAGAACTGAAAGTGCCACAAATGCATTCATGGTTACTATAATTCAATCTGTGCTTTCAAGCATTCTAAGTTGTGTCTATAAAGTAAGATATTTAGCTTTAAAAATCAGGCTTTAGTTCACACTTCCTTTATATGAATTATGTAAAGCACAATAGAAAACAATGGGACTGGGTGATATCTGTTTAACAACATGGCTGCTATCAGTAAAGTGAGAACAGACAGACATGCCACCCAACAGACTTAGAATCCATGGGACAGTCCTGTTATTCTGGCTTCTGTCGAACAGTCCCAAATCCTTGTCCCAACTTACCCAGTCATCCCCCCCTTTAAGGCTTTTACATACCTCCTGGTATGTCTCCGATGTCCAGCCAATCAGAATGGAGTATGCAGGGTGCCAGTGACATCACAAATAACAATCCTAATGAAGGGAAACAAATGCCAAATATTACCCACTGACCTGAAATATGGCTTTTTTTTTTTTACCAGTACTATGTAGAAATAACTGCCATGCCAATCCAAATGTCTTCTTTTTTTTTTTTTCTGGTGTTGCTCTTACTTTTTAAAGGACTAACTGGTAGAAAAGCAACTTACTAGAAAAATACAGAAAACTGTGTTGGGGAATAAATGACTTTGTTATGCACAATCTGTCTTTTAATTAAGAAATATAGTTTCCATAGTGTTTCTATATCTGGATGTGTAGCTTTGCCCATGGCCATTACCCGGAATTATATCACTCACACATGCCCCAGAGAAATGAATACTAAGAGATAAAACCGGTATCCTAACTGTAATAGATCACTAAATATTGCCCAGCTCTGACCTGGTGCTGATTAATCCACCGATACTGGGAATATTTACACACTGGGCAAGGTGCAAAGCAGCAGTTGGGAACTTCACACTTTCCTTCCAGTCACCTATGCTTACAGATAACCAGTGAGCGGCAGTTAAAGGGTTACAACAGAGCGATGGAATGCTCTGTCCTGCATTTCTTTCTAGGCACTGATTGGCTGAGGTGCTAGCGTTCACTGGCCGCCTTTATCTCTGTGTTAGAGCATGTTTCCCACACCTTATACAATCATGCTTCGGGTAACACATTTAAAGGTCTGGGCTTAAAAAGTCAAGGATAGAGATCCATCAAAACTCTGCTCTGTCTGGATAAATGTTTTTGTTAGGCAAACATGCTTATACTCTGGGTATTTACAACTTTTTCAACATTTACATTTTTTTCCCCCCATTTTTAATTAGAAGCCACTTTTTATAAGAAAATAGGAACAGAAATACTATAAGCTGCTACCGTGTTGAGCTAGCCTTGGTTCAAGCAGACCACCATTGTATGAGACGGCAGATATTGCCTTTTTGCAATTGAGCAAAATTTTACAGGATTGCAACAGAATACATTAGAAGAACAGCACCATCTTGTGGTCATTGATATGATGCTGAAATCTAAGCAGAATGTGATTTTCTGCTGGCTCAGTCTTATATGAATGTATTTGTACAGTCATGGTCAGAAGTTTTGAGAATGACACAAATATCATATTTTCACATGATCTGTTGCCCTCTGGTTTTTA
>WMED01029658.1:0-10227 GCA_019650415.1 Pipa parva
TTACGCTCGCGCACAGAGGAACCAGAAAACAAAGCACGATAACCGTTAGTAACATGATGTCTACACTGTGGTATATATCAGTATACCTGATATGTATTGCTTTAATATGCATGGGAAGAATTGTATTCTGGGGATGATGGGATGCCACATGCTTTTTGACCTCAACTAAACTGTATATTGCATTCCTCTCCTTTCTTTTAAAGGACTGAGGGGGGAATTCACCATTGAGCGGAGTGAGCTCCAAATCCTTCGGCTCACTTTGCACATGGTATTATGCGCTCGCTGATGTCCTGCACGTGGACATCAGCGAGCGCTTTAAAGGGATTCCAGTCTCAGCGAGACCACTCAAATGGTGAATTCCCCCCTTAGACTTGCACAGCTTACCTTGGGTAAGGGAATCAACCATGCAGCCTGTACAGGACTAAGGTTTATTATACTCTAATGTTAACTTACATATTTTGTAGTGTAAATGCCTCTTAAGGGGGACCTGTCCCTTCCACCACAGTTATCCAAGGGGAAGCAGGGTGCTCATTGAGTGCCTTGTGTTCCACTCAGAAATGAAAAACTACAGAAACAATTTCACTACTTCCTTGATTGGTTGCTGTGTATCACTTACATTTTTATTGATCCCTTCCATAGGGAAATTAACCCAATCCATAATTTTACAATCTGGAAAAATGTGATCTTCTATAAAAAAAAAAATCAAGTTAAATTGCAATCTGCATATTAAAATGTAACCAAAGTCATCCCCAATGGGAAAAAAAGTGATGAAAACGTGTGAACTTTAAACTTGCAAAATGTACAAGTTATAATTTCAAAACACGGTTCAAGGAACACGTCCTTTAGAGTATGAAATGCAACCCGCGATTGGTCGGAATGCTGCCTTATTCGTTCAACTCATTTATAAGCCTGGGAATATTGCTATTCAAAAAGGTATAGTCAACTGGTTGAATGTTTTGTTTCTTTAAATCTTGTGTTTTATAAACAGCCTATCCCAGTGACATATATATATCAGCACATAACAAAATGAATGCCTGCCTATATTTATCTCTGTCTGTATTTGGTTTGTCATCTGCTCTCGGCTGAGCTATAAACTGAACTGTAAGGCAGGCACTGCCAAATGGACAAGCTGAACTTTTGAAATTTTACTAAGTAGTAAAATAAATGGAAACCATGAAGTTTGAAGTCATTTGGCAGTTGAAATTCATTAGGTGTTATTTCCTACTTGACCGGTGCAGGTTTTTGCATTACGCTAGGGAATACATTAGAGATGAAAGTTTGCACTATACACTGCAGCATCTGTGGATCCACAGTTTGCATCTGTGGATAGCACTGCAGGCTTTCAATGCTGGAGCCTGGGTTCGATTCCATGCTGGTCATCATCTGTATAGAGTCTTCTCCTTGTATAAGGTGGGTGTCTTCCAATAACATACTAAACTAATTGGATCTTGACTAAACTGGCCCATGTATAAATATACACACAAAAATAAATAAAAAGGAAAAGTTGGGTCAAATTCGAGGCCGCTACACTTATAAGCACATGAATGAAAGAGATCTTTTGTGTGATCCTACAGAAAAGGTTTTAATAATGAAAACAAACTATTGATTGCTTGCTATGGGCTTCTACAGATGGACAGTCTGGACATCCCACTATTCTACCTACACAGTTAAATGCACATTGTTCATGTTTATATTCTTTTAGATTTCTTTTATTTGTATTTACTTTCACATTTCAGGAGATCTAAATCCTAATTTCCAAACAATTTCTTATATTTATAGCTGCAGTGACTTTCTTGCATGTGTTCTTTGCAGGCCTGATACATTTTCCTTTTGTACTTTGTGTTTAAAAGGTCAAATACTCATTCTTACTTCTGAAGAGTAAGAAGAGGGCACAGACTGCTTCTTAACTTACTGTGTATATATGCCGAAGCCTAGTGCCTGGGTGCTCACAGTACTGTGGGAAATGGACAGCTCTATGGGGAAGTAGAAAAGTAGTTGTGTAGCGTGTAGCTGGATCTGGACCTCTGGGCATAGCTGGATCTGGACCTCTGGGCATAGTTTTGGATGGTGGTGGAGTACTTATTGCAGTCTCAGTACTACATGTAACAACTTCAGTAAATGCCAAGGCCAGTGGCGCACAAAGTATTTTACCTCGGTTTTTTCTTGCTGTGACTATACTGGTTCCAACTTACGGTACCTGGTGACTACTGTATACTTGAAAATCTGTCTACAGTGGTATAATATTTGCAGCTAGAGCTGTACACCACCAGTCCATGGAAACAAGTTTGGCCACTTGATCGCCATGGAGAGCACCCCCCCCCCCCCATGCCGTTGACCTTAAAATGCTAACATTGTATCATGCATATGTTGTGCTGTAATAATTGCCTGAGGTTAAAGAAGAACTAAAGGTACCTACACACAAATACATATATAAGTAGTACACCTATCTGCCTCCTCAATCACTGTTAAAAACATCCAGAATCACTCTGTAGTCTCTGTACTGTCCCAATGAAGTTTGCACAGCTAAATACTAATGGCAGCCTTTTTTTTAAGCCATTAAGTTTGCTAATCCTGACCTGTGACATCACTGCAGAAGTTCTGGCAGGAAGCTACAGCTTATCAGCTTCACACTGCCTGTAATTACTACATTCTGCCACTAGTTTCACTTTCATAAGTGGTAAAGGACTGACAGCAGCAGCAAACACTTTCTAAATAGGTAAATTACTCTTAACTTAAAAGGGACATCCTTTTTTTAATAATAGTCTAATATATAATATTAGAATTAGCTGCTTCCCCCTCCCTTCCCCTGCCCCATACTGTATAGGTTCTTCCCCTCCCTTCCCCATACTGTATAGCTCCTCCCCTCCCTTCCCCTGTACCTTGTAGCTTCATCTTCACTCCTACACACTGCGTTTCCCCCTGCTGTCACTCATTAGCATCACTGTAGCGATTGGTTAATGGAAGGGAGTGGGTGGGTCTAAGAGGCCAGAATTACATCACTTCCCTCTCTGATGATGATGCCCTTATTCCCTGTGCTTGATAACAACTGCACATGTGCTGTGGCCACCAACCACTGCCTTTGGAGTGATTGGTAAGAGACATTGTCCCACACCAGATCACTCATTATGCAGGTGTCTTATAAAAAAAAAAAAAATAGGAACCTGCTTGTGCTTCATTATTTATTAAAGGTACACTATGTTATATGTTTTGGTTTTTTCGAGACTTTAGTGTTCCTTTAAATTTTATAGCTAAGCTATCTGATGCTGCCTTACTGTGCTGATGACTGTGTAAGCAGTGTTGTCAAGCACCGCTATAATAACAGCGAGCTAAAATACTATGAGTTTAAGCTCCTTTTTGCCACCTGAACTCATACTTTTCTCCCATGAAATCTATATTTTAGTTAATAAAATGTGTTTTTGTTGTTGTATCAGTGCATATAGGTAGTAGCCATATCAAGCCATTTACACAAAACCGTCAATCAAAAGCACACACACAATCTGTGGATCTTAGAGATTATTGATTGTAGATTATTATGTCTGATCTACCTTCATTCCCAGAGATGAGCAAATTTTGGCTTAACTTGGAAACAGTCGTGTAGCTAAATTTGCAAATGATCTGTTTGTTCAACACTACAGATAGTCTTTGCATCTGTACTTGTACAGGAAAGCACGACAGCCCTGTTGGAAAAATATACCTTGTGCAAACTGAGTTACATTGTTGTTTATCACTGGAACTGGGTAGGTGATGTATCTGTTTTCTTGAGATAAAGAAATAAATTCGATATCAGGAATATACTACATGAGCCGATTTAATTAATGTAATATAGGGCTGTGTATGGTTTCTATTGGCATTACCTATCATGTCATTATTATCACGTCCTGCTTTAACCCTGAATGCAAGCTAAACTTTAAGGCAAGATTTAAAAACAGGTTATTGTAGATGCGCACCCCAGAAGGGCTTTTGTCACCATTAAGGGTTATAGAGAACCTGATATTGATGCCAACAATCCCACTAGTAATATTAGAAAGCTGATCCACTTATAGCCCTGCCTGGAATATTTTATATGTTCATTGCACATGAGGCTGTGTGTCGCATTGCCTTTGCCTTTATAGGGAGCTGGAAACACAGACAAACCAACCATTCCTTTGTTCATTTTTGTATATCGTAATATTATATACACATGAAACTAATATCTAAAGTAATGCTGTCCTTCTTTTCCTGTATATAATTATTATTTTACTGTTTTATGTAGTGGTCCCTGGCCCTGAAGGCATACAGTCAGCTTGTTGTGTTCTGATGAATCAGAGAAAGAAATAAACAGTTTTCAACTGACTTTAATGTCCCATGTGTCATATGTTAATGTGCTTAACTGTTTTTAATTAGAGCAGTTTCAGCAGAAATAGCACATAAATATACAGAGCTATAATCCTAATGTATATGACTTAAGCCTGAAAAAAAGTGTTTTCTGTTTATTAGCCACCCAGTATTAACAAGTGTAAAAATGGCAGGTTTAAAATTACCAATTTTGCTGAATAGTCACAGAAAATGAAGAAAACTCAAGCACCTGGAACAGAGGATTTCAGGTAATCCTATCCTCTCCTCCTTAATCAAGGGCTATGATCACTATCTGAGCATGCTCCCCCCTCCTGAATCTAATTAAAATTTACTTTCACTTTCTTCAGGAAACGTAGTGCAAGGCAGCTCTGAGAGACAGAAAAACAGCCTAAACCAGCTCAGGGGGTTATTCACTAAAGTCTGAATTGTTGCGTAAAGGTGTGAATTTCCCAGCTGAAGACATAATAGTCGTAATAGACTGCTTCTGTCGCAGTTGCGGCTTTATAACAAGAATATTGTCACAGTACCAACTTTACTATGGAAATATTGTTACAGTCGCGACTTTACAATGGTAAAATTGTTGCGGTTGCAGATTTGCTATGGGAATCCGCTGTTTGAGAATTCGGCATTTGAATTCTAACATTAGTCAATAACCCCCCTGACCTTCTTGCTTCTATTCCACTGTGCAGGTTGCAGCAATCAAAAAATCTTGAAATGTTATAAAAACTGCACCCTTGGCAAAGGATTCTGCGCAAGATAAAATCATAACAAGAAAAAAACAATAACGTATTCTAAAAAATGTAGTTTTTCGGAGAATAAACTGTTGCACTGGGCGTGCAAATTTGTACAGTATAAATCACTGCCATTTAAGCAGAATATCTTGAAGGGGATTGAAAGTAAAAAAAAAATAATCTTTCATTTTATTATTTATGCCAGAACAAACATTTTCCTAATACATTTTTTCATTCTGTTCTTATTATTGTCCTGCCATTACCAAATTTACCGTAGTTGATGGATATTTGTAACGTGTATTGCAGAGCCAACCAATGGGACTGAAGGGCGTGGGGATAAAGTCAAAGGCAGTGAGCGAAACCACTCCAATTTATTACCAGGTAAGAGGGCAATTTCTGTACTAAATCAGTGAACTGGTGAAAACTATTGTAGGACGGTTCGAAAAACCGGTTTCTAATAGTGAAACGAGCAGGTAAAACTGATTATTTTTTTTCAAACATTGTTCTATAATCGATAGTTACATTGTCATGCATTAAAGACCTTCAGCAATGATCTCAGCCTCTAGAAATGTAGAATTATTTTCTCAATACAATGCAGCATACAAAGTATTTGTTATATGTATTGTAAGTAACAGTATCATGATGACAAGGCAACTCTTAATAAGTGTGTGTCAACTGCATACAGACTGTATAATATACTTAAAATGATTGCAAGCAGTGCTCACTTACACCACCTGGAAGAAACCTGCAGTAAAGCAAATCACCACCAGACACCCCCATTTAAACTGCCACTTGTATTTCATCCCAGTGCTCACACAGCTGCGACAATATTTGGCCACACCTTCTATGTAAAAAGAGGTAAAAATGCTACTGTTCAAACTAGCTGTATTTTGTAGGTTGTTTAATCGCTAAAAGCAGTTATTGGCCGTAATTATGCACAAATACTTATATAGCTATGTACGCACATACTTACATAGATATTTATACCCACACACATGCACTAATGTCAACTCTCATGTCAGCCTCTGTTAATGTAAATATTTAATATATTTCAACTTATGAAGTGCAGGAGATTTAAAATAAAACCCTCAAATGTACTGCAATCCAAACATAGATGGTTCCTTGGCTGGGATTGCACCTAGAACCATGGTACTGCACCACTACATTGCTACCCACTGTGCCACCTTCAGCCAGATGACCCATAAGAGCCCTACCATGCCTCCACATTATTTACAGTGTGACCACATACTACAGCTCAGAGATTTCAAGCAGTACTTAGGGCCACGGATTTGGGGTTTTGACAGGTCTCTAAAAGTTGAAACAGTTGACAGTTTGGGAATAGATATGGGTGTTTGATTTCTGCTTCCTTTCTAGGATTAAAATGTTGCTGTTGATTGTGCTCCATTAATAGAACTACATGCTTTTTATATTAAGTGTACAGTATATTTTTTTGTCTAATAAGATGAACATGTTTATATTTCAGGGGAGTTTTATGTAACACGTCATTCCAACCTTTCTGAAATGCATGTTGTGTTTCATCTTTGTGTTGATGACAATGTAAAAAGTGGAAATATAACAGCCCGAGATCCCGCAATTATGGGACTGAGAAATATCTTGAAAGTGTGTTGTACACACGATATCACTACCATTAATATTCCTCTGCTGTTAGTCCATGAAATGTCTGAGGTAAGTTCTATATTCTACAACAGAAACTTTTTGTATCTTTAAAGCAGGGGTCGGCAACCTATGGCTCTCAAGCCAAATGTGGCTCTTTTGATGGCTGCATCTGAATTCTTTGACTGTAACGAGTGGTGCTCACATGCAAGCAATGCTTGTTACAGTGTGCTGCTAATCTCCAGCAAGCGCTGTAGAGACAAAGCTCTCTCAGTGCTTCCGGGTTGCTAGCCAATCCGGAGCAGCTGACGTCAACGGCTTGTGGGTTGCTAGCCAATCCGGAGCAACTGACGTCAATGGCTTCTGGGTTGCTAGCCAATCCGGAGCAGCTGATGTCAACGGCTTCTGGGTTGCTAGCCAATCCGGAGCAGCTGACATCACCGTGCTTCCTTGTTGTTAACCAATCTGTATTCAAAAGGGCTGAGCAAAGCCTCAGGTATATGGCTGTCTCAGCCCAAAAGGTTGCTGACCCCTGCTTTAAAGGAACAGTCCAATCTCCATCAGTTGATGCTAATGCAATTGTCATTGTTAAATGCAGGATTCCTGCAATATACATTATTTACTTATTTTCAGTGGTTTTGAATTTAGAGCCACTTTCCTACATAAGTTTCTCCTCTCTCATCCACGTTCTCATCTGCTGATCTCATTCAGTGAATTGATCCTCAGAGTTGAGATTTTTTTTTTTTAATGAATCAGGTGGGTGATAACTATATGACATCTGCAAAATTCTGATTGGTTATTCAGAATCTCACGTCATTTAATCAATTCTCTTTTTCATACTGAACTGTGGAGTAGGAAGTATGTAAGAGATTGAGCTTTATTCAGAAGCTTTAAATGGAAAATGGATGAAATGATGTAAATATAAACTACAAAAGTCATTCAATAGTGATAGACGGGCACATAACTGCTGGAAAGTAAACTGTTCTTATAAAATGCTTAACTGTTTGTCAGTGGGAAGTGTGTTAGTTCTTATCAATCGTTTTTCTTATAGATACAGGGGTTGGAAAATGAAATATATATACACATGATTTGGGCAGCCGTGGATTTATGTTGTTTTGATACAATCTGGGTTAGCACCAGAACATCCCTTTCAGACAGATTCCTCTTGCATCCACAGTTAATCCTGTTGGATGTGTTTCATCCTTCTTGGTGCTATGCTGACATTACCCTGTATGCCGTGGCTCTTGATACATCACAAAGAATTGCTGTCTTGGTCACAGATGCGCTAGCAAGACGTGCACCAACAATTTGAGGTTAATTCAGCGATGTGCGAAGTGAGCTCCGGATCCTTCGCATCACTTCGCACATGCTGTTATGCGCTTGTTGATGTCTGCGTGCGTCTGCTTTAAAGAGATTCCAGTCTCGGCGAGGCGACTCGAGTGGTCTCGCCGAAACTGGAATCTGTGTTTATAATGAATATGTAGAAAAGAAAACCAGAAAGATGTATGAGAAGGTAGGACACACACTCAACTGATAATAATCAATCATAGACAATTACAGGGCTACAAATTGGTCTCTGGAGAATCTTATTCTTCTAGTTCTACCATAATTGATATTATTATGATGTTATGTGATACTTAAGGTCCATGGCACTTTGTACCCATCATCTCTGGCTTAAGAGTAAGACATGATTGAATTTAAGATTGTAGTGCCGGATTGCTCAAATGGTGGACAAAAAACTTTAAACAGCTCAAGCGAATATTCAGGAACAGTGGATTCATCTGGTAACATTCATAATCAATTCAAAAAATAATTAATAAATAATTGAATTAATGGAAGACCCCACTACTGAGACAGAGTGAAATAGATTAAATTAAGTTTGTCACAGCACACTCTAACAAGTGTCATATGTCTGGACATATAACGCTGAATTAGAGCTTTTTGGTTAATTATGTTGTTTATGTAAAGCAAACAAAATGGTTCCTCAGAATTAATGCAATGGTGCTATGAACTATGGAGATTCCCATACAACTTGGACTGCAGTGGTTAATCCAGTGTTGGAAAGCTGGTTCACTAATTAAGGTCATGTGTTTCCTAATGGGAAAACTGATCCCAAGTACAAGTAGCCCATCCATGGGTATGGGAAGTGATTGATAACAAATGCTGTGTTAAACAATATTGAGACTAAGCTGTCACAGTTTGGTCATTGTTATTTTTAATTTTCTTATTTAAAAGGCATACATTGTGAATCAAAAACAAATAATATTAATGGGGCAGTAAAGCTGTGTGGAGATCAAATACTATTTTGAGGAGTTTGATGATGGCAATATTTTTCATCACATTTATACATCTTGAGAGACGATTAGTCTGGCTCTGCGTCTATGTGCCAACCATTAAACTTGACAGGCACGCAGTGCTTTTGCACCTCACCATTTGACAACCACGTGGCCTTATTTTAAAAGAAAAGTAATTCTCTAAAACTGCAGTCTCTATTTAATTTCTAAAATGTGCATTCAAACATGAAAGGTGTAATAAAAGAAAGGTAATAACTCAAGAAAAACTCTTTGACCTTGAATATATTCATCTGGGCGAGTCTTCATTTGATGATGACAGTTTTGTTCCTGTGACTCTTGGAGCAATGTTGATCTGGACATCCTAATTTAAAACATTCAATTTGCACACCAAAGTGGAGAAACAGTTACAGGTATTAGATGTCTGAACTTAATGACACTTTTCATTCTCTATTCCTGTGGTTCTCCTCACCACATTGTTATTTTTATGTGTTTCCCAACGGCCACAGCTGTGTAGATGTTTATGTGGTTTGCAGTGACAGGTTGTTATCATGCATATTCTTTATTATACCATGAATACAGTCTTCTCCTCAGTGTAACATAGAATGGTATTTTTAAACCTTTTTGCTGCAAAAGAATCGAGTATAATGTTAAAACCAAATTTTCCGGGCGGCTGTGCCATGTGATGCCACAGATACCTTCAAAAGAAAACTTGTCAGAAGCCATTGGAAGGAAATGAGAGAGATGTTAATTAACAAGTAAAAATAAGTGTAGACTTCAAATCATTGTTATTGTTTTGTCGGCCTGGCTTTCTCAAACCTCTTTAACCCATGTCACACTAGACTTCATGATAAAATAAGGTAACCAATACAATGCCCAAATTTTCAGCTAATTGATCATCGCTTTTTTAGCTCAGAGTGAAGCTGTTCTCCATCTCCTCTTACTGGATCTCTTGACAGTATGTCTTCCAGGCATGTCCTTTTCAGTTAATGACTCGTAAACACTCCAGTATCTGCTGATGTATAACAGCTTTGTTTTTTGCCCAAGTTCACATTTAGTCCTCTCAGTAACCCCTGGCTGTCTTTTTGTGCCATTGATCATGGCTGCTTGAACAGCCATTTTGATCCTCCACATATTGTGTTTGCTTGATGAATACAGTTTAACCTTCGTCCAGCTGAGTAGGTACAGTTGTAACTATTCTATTTTAAAATTGCAATAACTTTTTTTCGAAAAGCCGTAGAGGTCTGAAATTTCGT
>WMED01029659.1:0-10227 GCA_019650415.1 Pipa parva
GGCAGGGGGCGCCCCTAGCATTTGCCTACTCTGCCTAATGGCAGAGCCGGCACTGCATACATGTAACACTGCGATAAGTTGTACTATAGAACAACGACTTCCAGACAGATAAGACCACCGTCTCCTACAGAAGGACATTTTCTACGACATTGCGGAACTAACTGTTTACCACCTATGCAGAAGCAAAAACACTTACTTTAAAAATAGTTAAATGTCAAGGTTCTCTAGTTGGAGAAATATTTTGCTGAACATGGACTAAATCTTAAAGATATAGTTCATTTTGAATCTAAAAGGTTATGCTTAAAAGAGAATACATGAGTCCATATAGATGTTTAGGCCGAAGGCCAGTCCATAAGCATGTCCTTTAAGTAAAATATATGAAGTCCAAAAACATGTCCATCACAATACCCAACGCGTTGTATGAAGAATCGTTTGTGCAATGAATGATTTACTTTTAGTTAGATGACACTATATAGCTGTGTAAGCAGAAAGCCATAAATACAGTATAAATATGGGTGAATTGAGCAGAAGTGTGCGGTTGTGAAGGGGTTAGATTCCCTCAGACACAAATTACAAACCAATGAGATCTACTGACACCGTAATCTCTTCAGGAATGTCTAGAAAATTACCTAAGGAGATAAAACAGCTTTACAACACAACCCTCCCTACATGGGAAATGTTATCAGCTTTTTTTGATAAAATTCATTAACGTGTTTGGCCAGTTGGTTGAGGTTAGTAGGGGTCAGCAAGGGTCACGTGTTTAAAAAAGAAACTAAAGTTAAAAAAAAAAGACATATTAAAAACGTACCTTATATTAAGTTCCACCGTTGTAGTCACAGCTTCATCTGGACTGTCATTTGTCTTCCCCAAGGCAGAGTTCACAGCCCTTCAGCTGACACAGCTGTGCAAAGCTCTGCCGGCGAATGGAAATGGGTTTCAGCATTATCACGCTCATTGTGGGGAGTGTTCTCATTGGCCCCGCAGTGAATGTGATGATGTTGAAGCCCATTTGCACCACTGATTCAATAAGTGGGTGGAGCTTCATACTGGCTCCTGTGTCAGCTGAAGCGCTGTGAGCTCTGCCTCAGTGAAGACAAATTACAGTCCAGATGAAGCTATGACTGCAACGGTGGAACTTAATATAAGGTAAGTATCTTAATATTTCTCTTTTTTTAGCTTTAGTTCTTCTTTTAATATTGCTAGTAATAATGAAAAAAGAAATTAGTAATCACAGTAATTTACTTCTTGGAGACATGTAAGAAAAGTAAGGCAACATTCAAGGATCAATAGAGTATAATGGGCCCCTCTATAAGCATATTAATAATCAGTAAAGAGTACCATTACCATGTTACCACCTAACAGCAACATGACAGTCATTTGGGACAAGTGTTTCAAAGATTTCAGGTTTACAACCTATCTCTTAATGCAGCAAAATGTACAACCAAATGTCATTTATTTTTTATAAATAACCCTTTAAGACAGGGGTCGTGAACCTTTTTGCCTGAGAGAGCCATATTAAGTGCAGCTGTGCTCAGCCCCTTTTCAATATGCCACCACTGACGTCATACATGACATCAGCGGCTCCGGATTGGCTAGCAACCCATGTCATACATGATGTCAGCAGCTCTGGATTAGCTAGCAACCCAGAAGTGCTAAGAGAGCTATGTCTCTACAGCAACTGCTGGCATTCAGCTGGCAGCAGTGACGAGCAGTGCGCGCATGCAAAGAACCGCCATCAAAAGGGCCACATCTGGCTTGCAAACCAGGTTTCCAGATCCCTGCTTTAAGATGAATGCCCTCACAGTTGTTAAGGAGTGTCTACATTTCTATCTTTACTAAAAAATTCACTTTGGAAAATAACCATAAACAACTTATTCCATATTTCAATAAACATTTTTGGAAATTTCTTCCATGAATTTAATGCTAGCTACTTAGACTACAGACTTTCCACCTTTAGATGTGCAATGTGGCTGTAGATGGGAACCTCCTTTGACTATTTCTCTAGACGTTCATTTCTACAGCGTGCACAAGACAATGCTCCATCAACTACTGTATATTTCCAGGGGAGCATGCAAGCCTTCCTCAAGTGTCCTGACACTTCTCAAAAACTTTGATACCATTGATAAAGAGTCATGCTGATCATGGTGGTAACTTATATAAAATATGAATATAAATATGGGATTCTTGTTGAAAGATTCAGATCTTGTGACAAGTTATTGTCAAACTATCATGCAGAGGTTTATCATGTCATCATAGCTTCCACAGCTCAGGAGTTTTTGAACCAAGCATTGCAGCCACAGAATTTCTGTCACCACTGTGGTGTTTTCACTTTGGTTTTTGATCATTTTATTAGCTACCAGCACTGTAAAATAATATAAAACGTTTGCCTTTGTAACATCCAACTAAATTAAAACAATATACAAATACCATAGAAGGGCAGAAGGCATGGCAAAATGGATGCGGGTCTGTGTACATCTCTAAATCCATCTCTAGTACCAAATCCACTGATCTCACTATTAAGCAAATAACAAGGAGAGGATGTATTTATATTTACTGTGATTCATCCTTAATCATTCCTGTTGGCCAGAGCTAGTTCTGCTCCTACATGAAGGTGTCTGCTTGCCTGTTAGGCCATGTCAACCCTTCCTCTATGCAGGGGAGTTTATGGCAGGACCTCTTCCCTGAGCCCAGCTAAGACTCCATGTGATTATTGGGTAAGGAATAGTGTTGATCGATGATATTGAGAAAAGTTAAAATCAGCACGATTATTACAATTATCAGGTGTTCTCAATGACTGGATAGTATCCAAAAATGATTACATAAAGTTTTTGCTTGAGAGGTTCCCCGGGACTATCTATAGTGACTATTTAAATAATAGCCAGCAAGAATGCAGCTATGATTCAAAACCCAATTTTTCCATAGGAAAAATTACAATGGAAGTAATTAGGTATCCCAGGTCTAAACCCACTTACAGTGAAAAGCATCCCTTTAGCAATAGCCATGTAGCCTCAGTCTTATATTTCTTAGGTAATACTACTGCACCAGAACAAAATCACATGGAGGAGTTAGACTGCCAAACAAAGCTGATTGTGTGATTTTGTGTGCTTAATCTGTTGTTACAGCTCTCTGCTGCACTCTGGGACATCCTATTGAATGTCCCTGCAACCATACCCAGCCAAAGTGCAATGCTTGGTTAGAGATGTAAACCTAATTATTTCTCTACTGAAACAATTAAGTAAGCCTTGATCTAAATAGAATCTTAACCATAAGGTCAAGACCTATTTTTTTTTTTTCTCGCTTACATATGTTGCCATATGTGCTTCAGCTAAAGCATCAGATCAAGCTACCGTGTCTGTTTCCCAGCATTACCCGATTAGAACGACAACTACGCTTGATCCTAGCCAAAGGGCCGAATAGCGGTTTTCTTAATTTTACACCGTTCGCTTACATAAGGTACTTAACCTCAAGTTCAACAGGACCCTAGGACTTTAGTCAAGTGTATGTTACTCACGAGGGTCAACCAACAGGCCTGAAACCTGGTCTGTCCGCTTTTTTAGTTGACCAACCGTTATGACAGGGTCCCGGTGGGTTTGGAGTATACACAAAACATTACCTCTGGGTCACCCTAGGACAGGGGGTCTCAAACTCAATTTACCTGGGGGCCGCTGGAGGTAGAGTCTGGGTGAGGATGGGCTGCATCAGGTTTTCCACAAGAAAAAGAGGAGCTGACCAACTGTTACAACAGGTTCCCTTTGCCTGGTAGGAATATTGCACACAATCTTACCTCTAGGTTTGGAACTGAGATGCCCTATGTTTTGGCTTTAACATTAGATCAAGTTTTTCTCTCAGAAAACACTACACTTGTTCTTAGCCAAAAGGCCAAGAAGCTGTCAAGACCTAAATCCACTTAAAGTGATAATCACCAATGTGAGCAGGAGTGACTAAAGGAGTTTAAATCTCAGGTAGCCTATAAAATCACATATTATTACGTTTAGGGAGAGTAAAAATGAAAGACATGAGAGTATAGACAAGAGAGTACAGGTGATACCTTTTATTGGCTAACAGAATAGATGGTAAATGCAAGCTTCATCAGGCAATAAGATGAAACTGCAACAATTTTATACAGGAGAGTAAAAAACTACTCACAAAGAGAGTGAAACTGGGAATTACTACTAATTTGAATACAGTTTATATTATTCAAATTAGTACTTATCCACAGATTTACCGAACTACACAGTGCCACCTGTTGGTGAGAAATAGAATATAAACTGTATTCAAATTAGTAGTAATTCCCAGAATCACTCTCTTTGTGAGTAGTTATTTACTCTCCTGTTTAAAATTGTCAGTTTCATCTTATTGACTGATGAAGCTTTCATTTATCATCTATTCTGTTAGCCAATAAAAGGTATCACTTATACTCTCTTGTCTTTAATTTTTTCTCTCCCTAAGCGTAATAATATGTAAATTATAGGCTACCTGAGTTATTAGTCTTTACAAACAATGGTTCCTGGTTCTTGTAACAGGTATCACTGTAAATGGGTTTAAGTCTAGACCTTTTAATTAAAATTTAATGTTAAGCTGGACACAGTTGAGTTTAATTTCATATTCAAGAATTGTCTGGTTATGGTAACAGGGACATTTAAGAGGATGTCCATGAGTGCAGCAGATAACTGTAACATCAGAATAATCACACAAAGCCACACAATCAGCTTTGTTTGGCAGCCCAGCTCCTCCATGTGATTTTGTTCTGGTGCAGTAGTATTGTCTAAAAAGTTTAAGACTGAGGCTACATGGCTATTGCCTAAGGAATGCATTTCACTGTAAGAGGGTTTAGAGCTGGGATACCTAATTACTTCTATGGAAATAATTGGGTTTTAAATCATAACTGCATTTTTGCTGATTATGATTCAAATAGCTACTTTGGGGGGTTTATATAAACCATAACCAGCAAACTTGTGGCAATGATTTAAAATCCAATTATATCCATAGAGATATATTACGATAATTGTTATCCGCTAACGATTATCTGCCGATTATCAATTTGATGATTTCAAAAATCGATAATTGGTCCAATGACTATCATCGCTCAACACTAGCAAGGAACATCCTGGGTGGGATTTAAAAACCCTGCAGGAACCAATAAGCACTTTGCCAGGGCTGGGCTGAGTCAGTAAATCCTACGTTTCAGTTAACACCCACACGGATCTTGATACAGCAGCAGGGAAACGGGCTGAAATTCTAAAGCTAGGTTTATACTAGCATATATTTGCGCTGTGTATTTAGAAAAGCGCATGTAGAAAATATGCAGCATATTTCAGTCCAGCGTATGTACTAGATCCGCTTGTCTATTGTACTTACCAGATACAGTGTGAACGCTCCCTCGGCGTTCGTGGCTCCTCCTATCTGGTTGCATTCTTCTCGCAGTGTACATACACTGACTAAAATGCAATGTCAAGCGTTTGCAGGTTCACATCATGCGCTAGTGTGGTTGGAGAAAGGTAAGTCCTATAGAGTTTCGTGGTGCATTTTTTTAAAGCGCACCATATTTAAACACTAGTGTGAACCTAGCCTAAGGCAAACGATATATAAATCTCAGTCAGGTGACTGAATGGCTGTACCAAACCGAATTAACCCCTGACATCTAAGTCTAGGGAAAGAATGAGCACAGTTCTTAAAGGAGAACTTACACCAAAAAAAAAGAAAAAAGAAATTTGTCATTAGTTTTATATGTTTATTTTAATGCAGAACTTGTAAAAATGTCATCTTGCTATTATTACTTTTTTATCGTTTTCTTTTGTTTCTCCTCATTGCTGGTAGGATCAGAATATTTGTAATCTGTTATACTGTATATATCATGTCTAGTTCCATAGAAAACAATGCAGGGAATGATGTATGTAATATAAAATTTGGCTGCAAGCAGAATAGAGAAAAATAAACGCAAAGCAATGCAATTTAGGAATCTAAATACAACATGTGTACAATGTGGACATACTACAATGTAGGAATAAGTGTCATTGTATGCATGTAGAATTTTATAACATGCCACTAAGTTACACAGCACTGTACAGTTCAGCGATACAAGTATAATACAGAAAAGTACTTATATTTTTTGTGCAATCTATATGCTGCTGGATCTTACATTTCTAAGAGATGACATAGTTATTTTAGCACCCATATGTACTGACAGCTACTAGGATCATTTTGTATTAAAGCCTTTATATGTGCACAATTCATCATTAGAAAATCACTTGCCTTTCCTTTTGTTAACAATGAAGATGTGTAATGTTAAACAGTCAGGAAACTCTTATTGCTTTAGACATAAATTCCTTTGAACGTTGGTATGTATTCAATATTAACCCACCCAATCCAATGAATCATTATTTCTTGTCAGAATGACATGCATTGAAGTGTTTGGGTAGTTTAGTGACGACTCTTATCCTATTTAATAATTAAGAGGTGGTTTCCTGCACCCAAGGTTTTGGAAAGAAGGGGAAAATGCTGGTAACTCCCCTATAATTCAAAACCATGCCCCATTGGACTGAGATTGAATTAGCCCTAGTGTATTAAGTTACTGAAGCATATACAGTAGGTTGATTAGAACTTGGTGGAGGATCGGGACATATGTTTGGGTGCCAGGGGAGGTGACATTTACCACCAGCATCGCATTTATTTCCTCGCCAATTACCGTATTTTCCAGCATTGACTTTCCTCAGTGAGATTTCTATAGAGACCAGTCATCTACTGTAGCTGTTAGATCTTTTTTATTCTTTTATAATGTTTAATAACTGTTGAGAGCTATTGTGAGTACTGGTGAAGGTAAGCTTGGAGCCATGGGCCAAGTCCACTGGAGTTTGCGGTTATTCCAGGTTTAAAGCGCTCCTGTCACCTCTAAACTAATACTAATTTAGGTTGTACTAATGAAATAAACAGTTATGTAAATATATGTATTAAAAAATGTACCTTTATACAACGTTTCTCTCTGTCATCTTCCCTGTTAGCCTGACGTTTCTTTTCCGAGTATCTGGTGGGTGGGACTAAATGATGATTGACATTATAGTTCCTCTAATCAGATCCCTTAAATCACAATCTAGCAGGGATCTGATTGGGAAAGGTATAATGTCAATCATCATTTAGCCCCTCCCACCCGACTCAGGAAAAAAGTCAGGCTGACAGGGAAGATGGAAACACTGTATAAAGGTACATTTTTAAAAAATATATACTTCCAAAAATTTTATTTTGTTAGCACAATGGAAGTAAGTATTAGTTTTGAGGTGACAGGTACAATTTAAAGAGTAAGTAAACCCTATTTATAAAGATTGCCCCATTAAAGTATTGTAAAGTGGAAAAATGTTTAATGAAATCCTCACTCACCTTTTAACTCTGCAGCACTTGTTATCCCTCTGTAAAATATTCCTCCTTCCTGTAGAATATGAGGCCATGCCCCCAACCCTCTCACATTCTCTGTCTTAAAACCGTCTCTGTCTGGTTGGAATTCAATGCTGCAGGGCTTATGCAGTGAAAGGAAAGTATCAGATTACTAAACATGCACTAGCAGAATGAGTCATTCTGTGACCTCATTATAGGGAGGTGACTTCTGGTTACTATACAGGAAGCAAGTACATATTAATGCAGGAGGAGAAAAGGTGCAGGATTAAGAGGTGGTAACTCAAAAACACAAAATTGTTTTTACTTTTCAATGTTTATGTTTCTACATTATAAATATAATATATATGTATAGTTTGGTCAATAACTTTACGTACACTTTAAATTATAACCATTAATCCAAATAAAAATAACTTGTTATTATGTTGTCTCTGTGACTGCAACAACTCATGCTGTATTTATGGCAGCAGGTATGGTATGCTGTATTTATGGCAGCAGGTATGGTATGCTGTATTTATGGCAGGAGGTATGGTATGCTGTATTTATGGCAAGCAGGTATGGTATGCTGTATTTATGGCAAGCAGGTATGGTATGCTGTATTTATGGCAAGCAGGTATGGTATGCTGTATTTATGGCAAGCAGGTATGGTATGCTGTATTTATGGCAAGCAGGTATGGTATGCTGTATTTATGGCAAGCAGGTATGGTATGCTGTATTTATGGTAAGCAGGTATGGTATGCTGTATTTATGGTAAGCAGGTATGGTATGCTGTATTTATGGCAGCAGGTATGGTATGCTGTATTTATGGCAGCAGGTAAACTGGGCTAAACATGCACACATTGCAATGTTGGGCAGATTGCCCTGGCTGGTAAACTGCTCAGTCACGGTTAGTGGTAAACAGATATGTCTGCTGGCAAAAATATCTCATGGGAGCTTTGAACTTTATCCGGGTATGTCTTTAAACACATTAAATACACTTTATTCCTGTGACTGCCATAAAGTGATTACTGACTGCATCTTTGTGTTCATTGGTGAAGAAGATTTTATACTCTGGGTAATTAACTGCATCCCAAATGGATTTTTAATAGTCAGAATGACTGGCCCCATAACGTGCTTTTCCTGTATGTTATAAGGCAAATAGAGGCATTTTAGTTTCATTTTGGATTTATTTTAATTTAAATTTTTCTTTATTATTATTATTGTTGCTTTAAATGAAAAATGTTAATAAATTCTAATAATATCTCAAGCATATGTGTGCACTGACACCAAGGGGGTTATTCACTAAGGTGCGAATTCGACTGTCGAATTCGCAAACAACAGATCCGTGACAATTTCCCCAGTGTAAAGTTGCGACAATTATTTTAAAGTTAAGATTGCGACAATTTTTCCCATAATAAAGTCGCGACTGCAACAATATTCTCATTATAAAGACGCGACTGTGACAGTAGCAGCCTATTGCAACTGTCTTTATCTGGTGGATTCACACCTATACGCAACAATTCGGACTTTAATGAATAACCCCCTTTAGGCTGAGTGGATTAAGGAAGTGAAGAGTGTATTCTTGATCTACTGTTATTACAGGCTTGAAGCACAAAATTACATTGATGACTTTTCAGTGTCTGAAGGATGGTCCTCAGGATCCACCATTGTGTTTGGGATTTGCTAGGAGAGACATAGAGATGCTACTAGCCGTATTGTATAGCCCAGTGTAGATGATCAAACCTAGGAACTATGAGTGTTAGCTCATCAATATCCTGTATGGAAAAATACTGAAGGGATCAGTAATATGAATTTATATTTCTTCCTGTAACTGGTATGATATATCGGCCATGCATCTGTTATTAGAATATGTGTGTTAGTATGTATACGTTGATAACTGGTTAGCACTACATTGAGTGCTGGTTATCTAAAGATTCCCTAGTTCCCTCCTTATCCCCCCTCTCCAAGAATAACCCTCGATGTTCCTGCAATCTAGTGGTAGCACTGCACTGATACCAGTAAATAACTGGATCATCTGACCCAAAGCAAAGTAGAGACAACTGCAAATCATCCCTGCAGTGAGATATCAGAGTAAGTTTCTATACTGTATACTGTATATATTGTACCAAACTGGGATAAAATGTCCCTGCAGTGACTTTATATATACTGTATATATTGTACCAGACTGGGATAAAATGTCACTGATTTTGTGTAAAATAGTGCATTGTAAAGTTGTTGTAATACGTATTATTTGTTTTTCTGTATAACATTGTGTGCAGCATAGAGTATAGAGAAAGCAGCAGCCAGTACTGGAAGGGTTAATCCAGAAATCTCACCTGTGTCTCAGGTGAGTGTGAGTTACTAATTAAAGGGCTTTATAGAGAGTTTCTCTCTTGGTAAAAGCGTTCACTCTCCCCCAGCTTGCTGGAGGGGAGGTTCCACCCAGTGAGAGAGATTGCTGTATGTTAAAGG
Organism: Pipa parva; assembly: GCA_019650415.1. Lineage (NCBI taxonomy): Eukaryota > Metazoa > Chordata > Amphibia > Anura > Pipidae > Pipa > Pipa parva. The sequence continues at coordinate 9,835 of WMED01029659.1, forward strand.
GTACATGAGGGTAGGAGACCTCTAGGTGTGTCCTAGGGCAAGGTTGTCCTGCAGAGCGATTGCTATAGCTGTGGTCCTGAGAGAGTGAAGACATTACTGGGGTAGACGGCCCTAGGGGGATGTTACAGGAAGGAGTCCAGTGGAAGAGACTGTCCCTGGCTTAGAAGTAAGTGTAGGGGTAGTTACTGTTATAGGGCGCAATAGTACATGCCAGTGTAGGGTTAGCTACAGTTATAGGGCACAGTAGTGCCAGTGTAGGGTTAGTTACTGTTATAGGGCACAGTAGTATGTGCCAGTGTAGGGTTAGTTACTGTTATAGGGTGCAGTAGTGCTTGCCAGTGTAGGGGTAGTTACTGTTATAGGGCGCAGTAGTGCATGTCAGTGTAGGGGTAG
>WMED01029661.1:0-10227 GCA_019650415.1 Pipa parva
ATTACTTTACAGAGCACTGCATGTTTAAAAATGTATTTATTTGAAAAATTAATAGTACATTCACCCCTCTTGAGATATTTACAGACACAATATGAATGTCATTCTGAATTAACTTTAATGGCACTGTCCTAGTAACTTTTTAAAATATATTCTTATCATGCTGGAATTCAGGGGTATGTATTTTTACACACAAATTGTATTTCTCAAAGCCAACTCAACAATTATGTCAAAATCCCATCAGCCGTAAAGTTGCAGAAAGATCTAACAGTTAAGTACACTGCAGCAGTAATATTACTTAGCTTCTTAGGCATTACTGCAGATTAGCAACTCCAACAGACCAGTTTATGTAGCCAATAAATAAGGAAGGCTGCCGTTTACACATTTAAAAAAAACAAAAAACTTGATGCGGTAGTAATTTCAACTTTTTCTTCTTACCTTTTACTTTGAGCAATTTCAGCTAAACTGATCCCACTTTATAGATGACTTCACTTTGTAAAAGAGTCTCAATGTATCTTCATTAAACGGGGTGCACAAATTATCATTTCTAACCTGATGACAAGGTTATGGTCCAGTGTAAAATACCATATTATTCTGTATTTGAACAGACGGCCTGGCAGCCACTGTTCAAAATATTTATACAGAGCAAAGTTAAAGATGAACAATTTGTCAATGTAATCATATAAAATATAGATTATGTTTGTAAGTTTAATTTCATTATATTTCTTGATATAAGTGCATTAAACTTAAAATGATACTTATCTTTGTAGTTATAGTATCTAATGAATACAAGCTCTGCTGAAATGAGTAATTATTTATGAGGGTTTAAGGGAACTACATATGCAGTAATGATTCTTTAACAGAATACTTGTGGCTAATCCAGTGATTGACATAGCACTAAATTCTGGGGTAAATGATAAACTCTTTGCCTCATAAGATTAAACTGAATGTATGTTTTGGTCAACATGGGGAGGACTTGCAAAGTTACAACTTGTTGGATATGTTATTTTGTCTCTCTTTCTATGTAACATCTTTTTTAATTGGGGTTTAATTGGTCTAACTGAAGTGTTTGGGAAATATAATGATTATTATAATTATTGCCATGTTTTCAATTGGGAGGCAGAGATTTAAAATGACAATAAAATTATATTCATTTTTATTATAGAGATTATTTTGTTATTTATTTATGGCTCTTTTGGGTTTTAACACGTGCTCTTCTGTAGGGGATTTTAAGCATGCCTGTAATGATGCCCAGTTAACTTTTTTTGGAAATAGTAAAATTAACATTAAAATGAAATAACAGAAAATCCATCATAGGGGAAGTAACTTGTTGCAAAGACTTTTTTTTTGTAATTGGGATTCCCTAATGCAGGGCCTACCAACAGGAAACACACACTTGTTCACATTTCAAACAAGTCAAAGCAGGTTCTGAATTTACTTTGTAAAAAACATAAGCTGAAACAAGTACTGATGTGTGATATGCTGGTGATGTTTATGTTTTTCTCCTTTTTAGTGTAAATTATCCTAAATATACAAACCTATTGTTCACTGGTCTCATGCATAAGTCTATTTTTAATATTTGTTTTGTTGGTGAAAAAGATAAAAGATAAGAAACCAACTTATAGATTCAGCCACAACAAAAAAAGAAAACTCAGGCAGATGTATAGAAATGAAAATAAAACATAGCAATCCATTGTATAATTAATTACTAAACAAATTTCAAACCTTGGTCAGTATTGTATTTGCAACAACTGTTGTCATTTCACAATACAGTACATTGAGGAATTATTTATTGAATACTCTATAATAAGAAGGAACAAGAATGAAAGGCACAAGAGAAAGATTAATGAAAGGTATCATCTTGTGTGTAGGTTTCCACAAAAACAAACACCAATACAGAATTTATATTCACTTCAAAACATATACATACACACAGAATTTCAGATAACTACATTCCCTTTAAAACAAAAAACAGAAACATAAGCACACAATCACATATACCTATAGCCCCTTCAAAATGTAATTTGCTCATTAATGACTAGAGTGCAAGAATTATAGATACTAGGTGTATCATACAGGCCACCATCTTTGCTAAGGGCCAATCCTTACATTGAAATAGTACAGGCAGTTATGCCAATTTGTAACTTTAATCACAGAGGTCTATTGACAGCATGTTTACATACAGAATACTGCACATCATACTACAGATGAGTTTTCTATTAGATTCTCATTATTAGTACACGAAGATATGAAATACCTGGGAACAATACATCAAAGCAATGTGCAAATCTATACAGAATGTAAGAAAAATAAACCGAAATGGTATTAGAATGCCATCTCACTTGTAAATGACTATCATTTCAGTGGTCTAACTGTATAACAATGTATTTTGAGTATTAGCCATGAAGATGTTTTGACTACAAACCTAAAGATAAGTATTTTATGTTTGCTGAATCGGGACAGTTACTATAATTGTACATTAATGCTAATTTTCTTACAGTCATGTGTGCATTTTTATTGACCTCTCGCCTTAAAATCCATATATCAAAAAGAAAAACAATGAACAAAAGTAATGTTGGGAGTAGTAATAAGCAAAAGGAGATAAATAGCCAGATTAAAGGACATCGACAAACAAAACAACCAACTAATAAAAACATTAAAGAATGAGCTGGGGAGCGTATAAAACGAATGAAAGATTGATTTGGAAAGAATAAGGATAACATGCTATCATGAATGAGTTAATTAAAAAGACACTATATGAAAGCTGATGTATGCAACATTTATCAAATGCAAATTTGAATTCACTATGCAAATACTTGATCATTCCACCCCTTTCTAAGACATCATTTAAATCTACATACACATACAGCTATCGCCATGCATATATTAAAGCTCTTTAGTTGCCAAACAAATCAGATCTATTAAAGGGAAAGGGTCTTTTAAATACAGAAACTACAATATCCTTTACACCAATGCACCAGTGAACAATCATCAACTTGGCGTCTTGAAATCATTGCATAAACAGACATTGCATCAAAGATGATGAAGTTTTTCTTTCCTTTTTACGTTTATTATAATGCAGTAGTTTGTATTTTTATGCAAATAGCTTACATCGGTTAGTCAAAAGGTTTTGTAAAGCTGAATCATTTCATTAGTTCAAACTGTTATAAAGGCAGGTAAGCTGAAAAAAAAAATTTAAATGTTATACTACCTAAAGAAAAAAATTACATCCGGTAATAGACAAATATCTATGTATATTCTGTCTGTGGCTTTAAATACTGCTTAACTGAAGACTTTAAATATTGTGTTGTTGTGTATACAGCTGTGTACTGTAAGTCACTGGCTTGCTCAAATGTCATCTGCATAATGATGATATCACTACCTCACTGAGGTATTCTGAAACGTTTATTGCATTCTGCTCTTATCAACTGAACTTTGAGAAACTAGTTTAATGACATCACAAAAGTACTCAGGTATACAGGTAGATACCACACACTGTAGCCAATGCTAATTGTATGTGTGTTTGTTAATGTGTTTGTTCATATTACATTCATACTGCACAGAAACCAACATACAAATACATTACATTGTATACAATATTGTCACCTACCAGTTGCTTTAACGTGTGCACATTCACACTCTTAATGAAATAAATACCACAATAAACCTGCCAGTTAACTGTGTTTACGCCAGTTTGTGTGGGCACATAAACATTACAACAATGCTTTCACAATAATAGAGTAGAAACAACAACCATTTAGTACAACATGTAAATAATTCATGAGGTAATTTCACAATTGCAGTTGTCCCTAGACAAAGATTACCATTTGTATATATTAAGTCACAGGTGAATAAATGAACACCAGCAAGATTCACAAAGATTAGGAAATAGACACCCTCTAGTGATTAACTCTATGATTTTTTTCTTTACATTTGTAGAAAAGGAGTATGATAAAATAACAGCATACTTTATCCATTTCATTCTGTCAGACCTCTGCTTCTTAAAAAAAATGAGACAATCATTTGCTAATTTCATTTATTATAAAATTAACCTTAAATACATCAGCATGTCTTTTGCAGGCAAATAAAAAAAAACATATAGCTCTTTTTTTTCCAGCGGGTTTTTATGTTTAATAGATAGCTTTTCTCATTTACAAAAGGAAGGCATTTGCACGTCATTAAGGAACATAACTGGCTTCGCTTAAAAAAAAAAAAACTGCAGCTGTAAGCAAATATATTAACGTGACTGCAGCATACAGTGACCGAAAATATAACTGCATGATATATACACTACTGGCAACATATTGCCTAATGAAATCAATCACTTCCTATCAGTATTTATTAGGAGCTACTGCTGGTAGAAACATTATGATTGGTAAAGGAAAGCAATTCTATTTTTTTGTGTTTTTTTTTTTGGTTTAAATGCAGACATTTTCAGATAAACTTATCCTCACAAACCTAGGACATAAGGAATTCTTACATCTAGCTACAAAAATCTGCGCTCATTTTCTTTCCTTCCCTGCAACCCACAGCACAATATAGATATCCAGTAATGAATGAAAATGTATGTCATATGGAAAAAGAAAATGCTGTGACATTTGGTAAAACACATGCAGTCTATTGCTTGCTAAAGATTCCACGCTAAGAAAAGAGGCATTGTCACAATACTGTAAGAGCCATGCAAGGTGAAACTTACCTGCTGCAAGTACATAAAAGTCAAGGCACAAGAGAGCTGTGGACACATGCCCACATTCGGCAGTGCCACGCAAGTTGCACCCGTCAGAGGATGCTGCATGGTGTTGTTCTGGAGTCGGCGTAGAACAAGTGAAGGGGCTAGCATGCAAGCACGTTGGTCCTGTCTTGTCAGCAGGTTTTGAATCTTTTTTTTTTTTTCTTTTTTTTCAAAGCAGTTTTTTTTTTTTGTTTTTAAGTCACAAATGTATTTTCCTTTTGTTTTCCTAGTGTTTAAATTCTTTGCTTATTTGTCATCTAGGGCAACTAGGCAAAATTATACTGAAACTGCCTACAGTAGATAGAATAGGAAGAAAGGATGGAAGGATTGAACCAGAGCCTGCAGTCTAATGAAGAGTCAGTGTAACTTCCTCAATGACAGTGAAGCGCTGAAGCTCAGATTCTCCCAACAGGAGCTTGCTGACTAGCAGAGAGATTGACTCACTGAAGCTCAGTCGGCTGGTGCTGATGCTGCACGCCTTCTCATTTGTCAAATGGGTCCTAGGGCAGAGGCTTTACCACTCACCAAAATTCAAATACTGCATTTTTAAAATCCCCAGAGAGGGAGGAGAGAAACAGAGAGATCGAGTGAGCTAGTGAGAAAAAAAAAAGGAGAGAGAAAAGCAGCAAGCCACTGAATGAGAAAGATGCATCAGAGATAAACATGAGATCTGAGCAATTAATGTAGGTGCCCAGCTGGGACCAAGTGTCTGATATAATCTTTTCTGCATTACTGCTGGTCAGCAGACGTAACATCCATTTTTTTTCTAATCTAATGTTTACAGAAATCAGTGTGACATCAGTATTAAACAGCTCTTTAGTTATCTATTGAAAACTATGCTACAGACTGGATTTTATTATATCCCTATTAAACACTGCATGCAGTTTGTCTGTATCTTTGTTGTCACATGAGCATCTTTTGTTCAGCTAGTTAAATTGTTTTGAATGCATCTGAATTGTGCAAAACACGAGCAAACCCACAATGCTGAGAAGAATGGCTTTTTCCCTTTCTTAAGATGGCAAATGCCTTTGTAATACCTTAAAAATGTATTAGAATTTAAATTAGTATTATATTCAGTCTATTAACGGAGATTAGTCTATCAGGTTCCAGTTTTAAATTAAATTTGCCTTTTTATTGTTTAATGTGTACTTTTTACATGCAATGCCTTACATCCTTTTCCAGATTAGAATTCTACTCGTGCAGACTCTGCCTTTATTTTATTGAGTAATAACCATTCATTAGTTGATCAAGTTACCCTTATAATATAAAACAGAATGTAATTTGTTACTTGAAATATCCATACTTCTAGACGTCCTTGTAACACAGTGTTTGCTGTGATCCGTAGGAAGAAAAAAAATATGTTATTGGAAACTTTGTTTTATTTTGTTTTAAATGCATATACCAAAAGTTTTAAATAACATATGTCTATTACTTCATGTGTTAGTAGGTTCCACCTGTAACACATATTAGTAAAATGTTATAACTAGATGCATCCATAGTATGGACATTAAAAGTTATTTTTGGTAAAATACCTTGTGTATTATTAACGCACATTTTGACTTTAAAAATACTGCAGATCAAGCTAATCTATATAATATTTTTTTTCAATAGTTTACGTATTTTCACATTTATGTATTCTTTTTCTCCCCATTCCCAACTAGCAGTTGTTTTGTTTTTATTGGTGATGTAATTTATGTTTCGTGACAAGAGTTCATCTTTATTAGTGTTGATATATATTAATTGTATATTAAATTAAATGAATTCTGACTTTATTATTTTTGGAAATATTCATAGAGTTTTGAGTTAACTCTGAGCCATGGAATAAGTGTGTTACAAGATGAGTCTTTGAGTTTTGAGGACCTATCTAGTGACAGTTATAGAATTTAGACACAGAAGTATTCATAAGGTCAATGTCACTTTAACAAAACCAATAATAGCTTATGACTGATCTTCTTTTCCCAAAAACAGAAATGTATTTTTTTAAATATCAATGAAAATTAAGTTTTCGCATTCCTGTGTTTAGTAGATTTTCTGATAAAATCATGTTGCACAGTGATGGGTTGTATATCCAGATCAGGAAGTAAATATGTTTTTTAATAGTACTAAAACTGACAAACATCAATATTTAAACTGTATATTATAAGATGAGTTCTACAGGTAGCCAAACATATTTTGATTAATTTTTTAAAAAAGATCTTTTTCAAACCCTTTAAAAATCTTTCTAAGTGTAAAATGTAATTTCACTGGTATAATGTTCTTTATATACTAGTTGCATCCAACTTAAGGGTCCAGTAGCATAGATACTTACTGGGTTGGAAAAAAAGATTGATTTGTAGTTAGAACAACCCATCCATTAACCAGTTAATGCCCACTACCTGTCCGATTCTGTAATAGATTTCTTTATTTTTTTCTTTATTGAGCTCCTTGGTAAAGAACAATCCATTGTCATTTTGAATGATAATCTGGTTTTCACTGGATCAATGTGCTATCATATATTATAACAGTGAATTTCTGATTTCCCAAATAAATAGTCAATTCTTTCTTAAAATGAATGTGTATTTTCTATTATCTGACCTCTAGATAGAGTTCATTCCACAAACTGCTCTTATTTTAAAAAGCTATTTCAACAACTGTATATTGAGCCTTGCAAAGTGCAAAGCATGCCCTCATCCACTGGCCAATCTGTTAAAGGATATGGTTTCAGAAAGTTCCTTGTATGTCACACTATTTTTATTGAACTAAAATGATCAAATCCTGAGTGCTTACCACTTATTCAACAATTGTCTTTACCATTAACTATAGTATACGCATTTAAATCTAGCACAAAAATGTGAAAAATCAAAACCAAGTCATGGTAGCAGTCTAAACAATAAACTACTAACTGGAACACAATTTAGCGCAACCCTAAGTAAGCAAAGACTTATGTCCAAGTGGGTAGTAGATTTCTATTCAATTTACCATTTTTATTCATTTAAAAAGATGAATAAAATTGAGTGCTTGCTGTTACAAGTGACAGAATGGGAAATTTCTATGTTATCTGTCCATTTTAATGCTTGTTATGGGCCACCAAGATCATATAAGCCTTAAGCAGTTTTTGCAACGGTGGTTATTATATGGATACTAAGGGGGTTATTCACTAAGGTGCGAATTCAACTTTCAAATTCACAAACAGCTGTTTCCCATAGCAAATCTGCTACAATTTCCCCATTGTAAAGTCGTGACAATTTTATAATGTCAAGATAGCGACAATTTTCCCATAATAAAGTTACAGCTGCAACAATATTCTCATTATAAAGACATGACTGCGAAAGTAGCAGCCTATTGCGACTGTCTTTATCTTACGAATTCGCAAATATACGCAACAATTCGGACTTTAGTGAATAACCCCCTAAAATCTGCGGAAAGTGTGAAAAGTAATTTTTGCATTACAATTTTCAAATGACCTAGAAAACACTACATCATATTAGCCATTGTGAGATACAGGGGGCTCCTCAAGTCAGCTCAGTAGTACTGCATATGAGAATAGAAAGTTAAGACCAGGAACCTGGCTTCAAAACATTTCTTTTTTTACAGAAATGATAGAATTTAAACTCACTTGCATATATTAAAAGTGAAATTTAAAGTATTTGCTTTAGAATAAATGATGATGTTTTTGACCTGTTCTGTCCCATTTAAAGGTATTAGCTGTATTTTGTTCTGGTGTAGAGGCATTGCCCTGTATAGATGCATTTTTCTTTAAATATCTAACAACCAAACAAATAAACATAATAATGAAAGATTGTCCTTTTACAAGTTTTCATTCAATCAACCAGGTCGAATCTATCTATTGTGCATTCTCTTTCTTGCTCAGGGTAATAGTATTAGTTCCATCTTTTCCTTTTTAGAACCTCTCCCCATTCCATTGCAGTTATTGTGATTTAATGTAATATATTCATAAAGTGCCACAAAAAAAGTACACCATTGTTTGAGAGCAGTAACATAAAATAACATTATTTACAGAAATCTCTCACAATTTTTAGAATGGGCGGATTCATCTCTCAAATGCAGTGACTTTGTTTGTGTATGTACTATATAAACAAGCCTAGACTAAAGCCTTTTCAGATTCTTTCAAGAACATTGCATGCTCTTGTATACCAGCGGTAAAAGAGCATCAAGTGCAGAATTGTTTCCTTCTACAAACCACTTAGACTTTCAAAACTGAACAAAACACATTTAAATTTATTATAGACTGTGATAGCACTTTTACTGCAATCAGTACTGCTTAACCTAGAAAAAGGATTTCAAGTGAGCCCTTAGCGATCAAAACCAGTACAGACTTTTGAAGTCTCACCCAGTTTAGTGCAGTCCATTCTTTTGCACTAGTGTGTTGACAATATTTTAATCCTTAACACTTGGTTGTTTATCCTTTATCATTTGTGTTCAGTTAGACATAATAGTTTGAAGGATTTGAAGGATGCTTATTACATGATATAGTATATTGTTTTAGAAAAATAAAAAGATAAAACTAATATTTATTTCATGGAATTAAAATAATCACAAGAAACAGTAAATTACTGAAAGGTTAACAAAATGTTAAAAAATAATCTGTCCATTTTTTTCTGCATAACTGACTGCTACAAGAAATAGTTCAATGATTTTATATATAATGTGATTCTGTTCTTCTCCCTTTTTGTTTTGTAATAATGTTATAAATACACACACATACCACATGCATACAAAATAAGTAGACAGTGGTGTCAATGACGCATTATATCACTTGTAGCTTTTATTTTATCTTGAGTAAAGTAAATATCTTTTTCCTGTAGATAATTTATGAATAAAGTCTATGTAGATGAAATTTTATATATAGATTGTTTCGATCCTACTATCTAAAAATATTTATTTTATTTATGGACAAATAAAAAATACATGTTAAATAATACTTCAGTGATGCTATTGTTTGCTGATGTTGGAACTGATTCTAGATCTGAGATATGCAAAAATGCACTCTTGCTACTGAATAAATGGGCACAAGATACTGTGGTAATAACACTTGTGTTGTATATTTAGAGTTGCTAATCTAGATCTAAAACACAAGAGTTGCTAGAGGGGACATCCTCTACGTCAACAGTTCTCAACCTTTTGAGAATCGCGACCCCTGGTGCTGATGTCACGGCCAGACGTTTCACTCAAACATCATCATGTACGCGCATTACGTGATGACGTTTGGGTGAAACGTCATCACGTACGCGTATCACGTGGTGACGTTCGGGTGAAATGTCATCACGTATGCACGTCATGTGATGATGTTCTGGGCCAACGTCACCACGTACTAACCCTTATAAAAAGGGGCCTGCGAGCGCTTCCAGGCTCCACAGCAGTTCTTGACCCCCATGAGATTGTCGTGCGACCCATGGGTTCAGAACCGCTGCTCTGAAACAACGCAGGAATTGTTCTATAGATTGATTCGTTCTTTCAGAGCTCCCATTAGATTGGGGATGGTAAGCAGAGGAAAAGTG
>WMED01029662.1:0-10227 GCA_019650415.1 Pipa parva
CCATTAGCAAGATGTAACTTCTTGCAAGCGCCAGGAAGTTACATCATCACTAGTGAGGAACGCAGATAACACCCACCGAGGAGGAGGTAAGAGGGAAGGAGCGGCATACTGCCTATTTGTATGCCGTGCCTTCTTTAGCATGTATGTGGGATTCTTCCCACGGCACACCTGACCAGGTGCCTCGGCACACTAGTGTGCCACGGCACACTGGTTGAAAATCACTGCCTTAAATCATGATCTAGCAGGGATTATTTAGCCCCAGCCACCCAGCTTGGGAAAGAAAAGGCCGGCTGACAGGAAGATGACAGAGAGAAAATGTATAAAGGTACATTTTTAAAAATACATATACATTTACAAAAATGAACCTAAATTTGTATTAGAGTTTTGAGGTGACAGGTGCACTTTAATCCATCTCTGTGTAGATATGTATAGTGCCTGCATAGCTATAGATCATGTTCCCTATTAGTCAACTATTACCCATTGCCCAAGACAAGCCTACGAGATCCTCAAAATATGTACAAACAGTTGTAGTCTTAATTCTCACTCGTAAATCATTCAGTTAAATAAATTTACAGAATAAACAATTACTTGGATTAAATAATAGTAGGATATTAATGAAAAATATACTACTAATAAAATAGGTGGTAAATCATAACTGAATGGAACATGTACCTCGTATCTGCAACAATATAATAATCACACTGTAATTATAAATAAAAAAATAAAATTATACATATTGTGGGGAACTAGTCAAATGATTGGAGAGCAGGTAGCATGTTTTAGCCAGTGAAATCCCTAAGTATATGGGTATATAAGTATACCCCTTCAACACCCAAGCAGTCAGTTAAGCAGCAGTTTTCCTTTAAACACAATTCATGTAACATTTAGGGGGATTATTCACTAAGGTGCAAATTTGACTGTAGAATTCTCAAACAGCGAATTTCCATAGCAAATCTGCAACTGCGCGAATTTCCCCATTTTAAAATCGTGACCGCGACAATTTCAAAAGTTGCGATTGCGACAATATTCTCAATATAAAGACACAACTGCGACAGTAGCAGTCTATTGCGACCGTCTTTAGCTGGTGAATTCATATCTATATGCAACAATTTTGACCTTAGTGAATAACTCCCTTTAATGTTGATAAAAAGTCAAAATAAAATAAAACAAAATAAACAGTTGTTTTACTCACAACACTAGTACCAATGCTATGGTCACCTCTTAGCAGCATCTGATACTGGAAACAGTAGTCTTTATACAGCAGCAGCTTTTGGTCTCTCTCCACATAACACAGCAGCACAGCACAGGAACACAGGGAATAGGGAAGCCTTAGCTCTGACAACAAGACCCTGACTGAGAGCAGGATGTCCACCTCATTCTCTGGGGCTACCTCTTCACTTACTCCTGTTACGACTTTTGGCTGTCATCTCCTAGCGTTTACACTGGCACACACTACTGCACTCTATAACAGGAACTAACCCTACACTTACCTCTAAGCTAGGGTCAATGTTCTTCCAAAGGAATCCCTCCTGTAACATCCCCCTAGGGCCATCTATCCCAGGAATGTCTTCACTCTCTCAGGACCACATCTATAGCATTAGCTCTGCAGGACAACTTTTGCCCTAGGGCACACCTAGAGGTCTCCTACCCCCAGGTACCCTTTAACATACAGCAATCTGTCTCACTGGGTAGAACCTCCCCTCCAGTAAGCTAGGAAAGAGTGAATCCTTTTACAAAGAGGCAAACTCGTTGAAAAGCCTCTTAATTAGTAACTCAGGCTCACCTGAGACAGGTGAGATTTCTGGATTAACTATTCCAGAACTGGCTGCTGCTTTCTCTATACTATATACTGTACTGCTCCAGTATGCTGCACACAATGTCATCCAGAACACAAACTATACCATATAATGCACATTACAATATATATTTTTACACAAAATCAGTGACATTCTATTCCAGTCTGCTACAGTACATACTGTGGCCCAGTGACCTACCTGTCGGACAAACCCCTTCTCTGTGTTTGCTTGTCCGACTGTGATCTTTCGGAGGAATCTGTCATTTGTATCAACCACTAGAAAAACAATAAAAAAATAAAATGAAGAATCTCAGTTGTTTGTGAAAAATAATCAATTGACAAATCTCGTTCAATGAGTGAGCTTTAATATTTATGATTGAAATTGAATGATTTTCGACCTTTTTGTCTGATTTTCAGGTGAAAAAAAAATTACATTTTTCCCACCTTTTTGCCCCTATTTTTAGACCTTTTTCAGCTGTTTTTTTTGGTGGCCAAAAATGAAACTTTCCATGTTTTTCAGTCGAAAAAGTCAAAAATTAGGTTTAAGACCTTTTCGCCCTTATTTTTTGAAAAATGTTTGGCAGGTAAAATAAATGGGCAAAAATGTAATTTTCAACCTTTTTGCCCCAATTTTCAGTCGAAAAACGGGCGAAAATGTAAAACAAAAATTAATAATCATTTTCAACTTTAGTAAATTTCTCCCTCAATGTACATAAAGGGTTAAAAAACACAGGCAGTGATCCTGGACAGCTGTTTAGCCAATAATTCATAAAAATTATATCACCTAATAAGCCCCACAACACACTATGCAAAAATACTGCAAACTAAGATCAAGCTTGCAACAGAGAAAAACATTACAGTTCTGTTGGGAAATATGTTGAATTTTTCAATAAGTTTTGACTTTCCTAAACTCACGTTATATTTAAAGAAGAAAAACTAAAGCACTGGTTGGTCTAGGGGTAAGGAACCCTGCTGGTCTCAACGTACTTACTTCCATGTTATTTGTCCCCCGCTGTCTCATCCTTCTTGCCTTAGCCAATCTTCATCATGCAAGTTCCAGCATCACAGTCGCTCTATAGGTCTGCCTCCTCCTCCTTCCTCTTCAGCACAGATGCACCACTATGGTCCCAATATGGTTTTCTGTGCATGTGTGCACCAGGAAAAAGAAGGAAGAGAGGAGGTGATCGCATTGCTGGAACCTGCAGGATGAAAATGATCTGAAGCAAGAAGAAGGAAGCAGCAGGGGATAAAAGACATTGATTGGCAAATATATTGAGACCACCCAGGCTCCTTCACCTCTAGACATACAGGCCCTTTAGGTCTCCTTAATGTCATGAACAAATATTGCACTTCATCCAGTTTAGCGTTTCCTTACCTCTCTGCCAGGTTATTGTGGAAGGGTCAATGTCAAGCCGTACAAATCTACTAATCTCCTTATCTGTCAAGGACAAAGGGTCAGTCTTGTCTATACCAAGTCTCTAAGCAAAGGATAGGAAAAATAGAAACAAAGATCAGCTTTGCAAAAATGCATGCACCACCAATTTATAATTAAATAATTAGTAATAGTAGACTAATACTCATTAAAACATACAGTATATTCATAGGTGTGGAGAGAATCCCATTCCCAGGCAGACTTTATACATTATAGGTTTTTGCTCTCGTGCCTTAACTGGTCTCTCTCCCTAGCCATACAATCCTATTATATAACTCTCATAAACCAGAGTAAACCAAATCCCCGTCATCTGTTCTCCATTTTCAACACCCTTCTACGTCCCTTGCCCTCAAGCATGCAAACCCCCCACACTGCCCACAAGATTTTGTAGACTTCTTTAGAAATAAATTTGATAATATCCGCAACCAGACTGTTGTTCCTCCTAACACAGACATTATTCTACCTACATCTCCATCTGAGTTTCTGAATTCTCTGCTACCCAGTCTGAAGTTTCTTAATTTCTCTCTTACTCCCATATCACTACATGCTTGCTTGACCCCATGCCTTCTTCTTTAATTAATTGTTGTGATTCTGCAATCTCCTCTTGAATGGCCAAGCACCAGCTCAAATAAAATTTCCCTAAAATGGAATTGATTATCTTTCCACCCAAACCTGCCCAGATTCACCCATTTCTCTCTCGCTCCACTGCTAACACCTTCATGCAGGCTCTAGTCCTATCCCGCTTGGACTACTGCAATGTTCTTCTATCTGGCCTTCCAGCGTCCCACCTCTCCCCACTCCAGCTATTCTAAATTCTTCTGCCAGTATTCTCTCCCTCTCTTCCCAGAAGGAACAGCCTTTCTCCCAACCTCTCTCTGCTCCTTGGTTCCCTGTAAGCAAATGAATCATTTACAGTGTTCTCTTTTTGACATTTAAGGCACTTCACTCTGTTGCCCTTACCTACATTTCCTCTCTCGTATGCCCGTACATTCCTCATTGTCAACTGTGCTCCTCCCAAAGCAACAAGTTTTGCATGCCACACACAAATACTGCCCTTTTTTCATCTTAAACCCTTTTCTCTTCCTGCCCCCCACATCTGGAAATCTTTACCCCTTTATCTTTGGCAGGAACATTCCCTCTGCACTTTTAAAACCAAACTGAAGTCCTATCTTTAGGAGCACTAGCACTGATATTTATCACTGACTTTATGTATATCACTGTCTGTCCTTTTTTTGCCGTAGTTTACAAAATTGGACCCATACACATTATATAAAGGTCTTTTAACCATCAGGCATTGATACTCTTATTTATATTGTGGATTCTAAGAACAGAAGCATTGCTAGGATCATCCTGTACTAGAACGATGAAAATATCATGGGACAGTTCATATCAGCGGGAAATACATCAAAAATGATTATATGGTCATCATAGAAAGTAAAATGAACTTTATGGTCTAATTATTTTTGAACACAGTGATAATTAGCTCTATAAGAAAAGAACGCATATTATTAAAATCCAGATTTGGGAGATAAAACTCTATACAATCTTTTTGCCCTTGACATAAGACACCATTTGAGTGAAAGCACTCTGATATAAAGAGGGAAAGCAGCACATGTTTTTTACATCTTTAAAGCTCAGTAAATCAAATAAGTCAAGGGTTTCCTTGGGTGGCAGCAGAGAAAGTGTTAGAAGGGCATCTTAAGGCAAATCTAGCTCAACTGCTAGGTTTTTTGACTTGCACATATTTCCTCTTGATGTTGCTCTGAGGATTTCATAGAATAACATTTTACAATAAAGATATCAAATTCTAGTCCCATGTTCTGTTTTCTTTCCCCCTCTATGAAAATCTACCACATTTAAAGATAAAGATACTCTCCACACCTAATGTTCACCAGATGTGAAATCAGTGAGCTGAATTATTTTAAAAACATTTTAAAAAAAAGTGGACATTTAAAAATTAGGTCCTGACTGCAGTATTGTACATATCAAAAAAGTTTATATTTAACTATGGTTGGAAAAGGTTTAATATCTTGAAATTAAATATTAATTAAAAAAAAAAATCCCAGCGGAAGCTTTTCTGGATATTTAGGAGCAATGCCTACCACAGAAATAATTCTACAGCCATTTGAAGCATCTTCATCCTTATTAAAGCTGCTTCATATAAGAACATTAAGGTATTGTGCATGCTGAAGTCTCTTAAACCACTTAGTTTTCTGAGATCTTTACCACTTAATGCAAGAAGGTATTGCATCTACAATTTGCTTATTCTACCCTTAGAAGCAAAGGAATGCTGTCAGGTCTACTCATGTCTGGCACTCTTCTAATAATAGAATAAGGCAAACAATGGAAGCATGGTCACTGGGGCTATGGCTACTGTTTGACATGAAAGTGGAAGATACTTTCGACCAACAAGGCAAAGACAGAAATTAAGTTTGTTCATTGCCTATTAGGAGTCATTTCAAGAAGACAGGAATGGAAGAGTCACTAACCACTACTTCCTGACCAGTATTTCTAAACATAAAATGTCTGACAATGAGTCATTATCTGCATGCATTCTATGGGTTTTATTTTGTGTAGGTCAGTGACTGTTTTGAGTAAGTTGGGTTAGTTCTCATGTTACCAGGGGACCCTCCAGCAACAGAATGACATCACCAGGCTGCTAATCGGGAAACAAATGTTCAGATCCAGTGTAGGACTGGCAGGTCCATCTCCTCTGTCGCCAGATTCATGTGATGTAACATTGTCGGCGAGAGGGAGGGAAGCTCTCTGATGGGCCCGCATGGCTCCAGTCAGATGCTGCAAAGATCTGCATCACATGGCGATACAGGAGAGCCCGTGCTGGTGGCCAGAGGCGTCTCTGGCACAATTGGCGCCCCCCCCCCCCCCCCCCGACACCCACCCCTCGGCTGGCGGGGAAGTTACTGCCAATTGGGAGATTTAAATTGAGCCGTGGCTGCAGTAACCTCTAGCCGGCACTGTAAAAAAAAAAACAAACAAAAAAAAAAACATGCTAGTGGCGCCCCCCCGGGCAGGTGGTGCTCCTAGCATATGCCTACTCTGCCTAATGGCAGAGCCGGCACTGCTGGTGGCAATACAGAAAGGTCTAATTAAAGTTGAATTGCTAAAGAAACAGCTCTTAGATCTATTGACAGGTTAACTTCAGTGGAGGGCACAGCATATCAAGTGAGAATAAAAGTTAATAGTACGTTATCGTACAGTTTCACAAATTATCTGATATATTTATCCTAAAATGGACGAGTACTCAGACATTGCCACCCAGTGGCTATAAATGGTATAAAATTGTGATGAAAAGAAGCAAACAATTATTTTTCTACAATAACCAATATATACAGTATATAGCTTCTCAGTAAAAAAAGGAAAAAAAAAAATTTCCAGTAAACATTCTCTCTCTAGGATGGTGCATGTGATACAAGGTCATTTAACAAAGAGGGGGTGTTCATTACCCTAATTGCAGACCAATTTATATATTCCCTTTTTTCAAAGTAAATATTGAATTGGGACAAGACTAAGACTAATGGGAACAGAAAGGAATTTATTGCCTGGAAAGCTATATTAGCAAATTACTTTCCTTTGGTATTCATAAAGGCCTGTTTCCCACTATATAATCCATTTGTAAGTGACAAAGGGAGATTAAGCTACTGTAGCTTTATTAAATCTTTACTAGTTGCTCAATCAACCAGAATCCCACTTATCTGTATGAATCTGCTTTGAGATTTGAATATCCATTCCATTCAAAGAGTAAGATTCACCAGTTGCTTAAGAAATTTTCTCCTGCAAGTTACCAGTCAGAGCTCATCCCATTACATCAAATCAGCTGCAGTTTAATGATCTGTCATATTTCAAAAGGAATTGATTTTAACTTAGTCTGTGGTTGGAAATAGACAAAAACCTTTCCCGTTTAAATTATAAAAAGTAATATCATTGGGTTGCACAAGACAAGCATACACTTATGAATGGATTATTTGTAATAACATACAGTAGCCAAGAGTGACAGGTCCACTTGCTAACTTAAGCAAGAAAATTTTTATATGGATTAGAATGGTATTCAGGGCCGGGACAAGGTTTCACAGCACCCTAGGCCCATGAAACCGTGTCTCATCCCCATTTTTTATCCATTAAAGGAGGAGGGCACAGTCCTGATGGGTTCCCCCCCATATCACCTCAGCTCTGAGCATGTAACAGGAAATGACTTACTAGTGGTGCCCAGTGGAGAGAGTTCTGAGCCAGGGCTGGGGAAGAGACTATCTATGCTGCCTGCCCCTAGGCATGACAATGATGGTATTTAGTCCTGTGCAGTTCTTGCAAAATTATCTTGGAAGTTTAATTTCTGATTAGTTATCTTATTTTTGGTGTCTCTGCAAGCCTATGTGGAGTCTAGGCTCAAAATGGCAGCACAACGCAATCACTTGGATTACAGAGTCGCATGGGTTCTGACCTTAAACTTCAAGAACTTGACATCATACAATACTACTGAGGAATAACAGCGGGAGGGGCTAAAACTATGAATTCTGTCTCCTGGTGCTTTCTGATAATGTTACAATTTAATTTAAGCATAACAAATTATCGGACAGGTATTATGGACAAGATATATTGGCCTTTTTTTTACATAACATAGCTCTTATAGGCTTTTGTGTCCCTTTAAACTAGTTACAAAATGCATGCAGACTTTATCTTGTATTACAAGGAGCAAGTACCTTTGTATATGCAGAGATTATCATTCATGTGGATTTGCCAATATATCTAGTATGATACATCATATAAAGCAAAGACCATTCTTAGTACATGTGCATATATCCATGAACAGTAGTGGTAATACCATGTATGAAGTAATCTCCACATCAGGAAACCAAGTTTCTCACACACTGGGGTGTTATTATGGCAGATTATGGGGAATAACTTCATCTGAGGAAGGCAATATGTTAACTTCAAAGGAGAACTAAAGTGAAAGAAAAAAAAAAAACAGTTCCTCACAATGAGCGTGATGATGTATGAGGCCGTGGAAGGAGAAGAAGGAGCTGTGCGCTGGCTTCTGTGGCAGCCAGCGCGCTGTGCAGGAAGCGTCAGGGGAAGCATCTGGAGCCAGCTTATTACATGGCACTTCATGCTGTGACTGAAATCAAATCAGCTCTGTATAAGGTAAGTATTTCAACTGTTTTTAATTTTTTTCACTTTAGGTCTCCTTTAAATTTAAATCAGTATGATCCTTACTAAAATACAACAAAATGTAACATTAAAAATATATATACATCCAATAAATATTCATAACATTTAGCACAAAAATAAATGGTCTATGCATTACCTTTTCTCCATTCCTGATTGTGTATATTTGATACTGTGTGTTGCACTGAATTATAAATTAGTGAGGTAGACTGGACTGTTTACTTGCAAGTGTGCAGCAGAGAAAAGACAAGAATCAACAGTCATCTCTGGCTGGGGCTGCCAGCATTTCCAAACAAAAGAAAAAAAAAGGTGTAGTTATCCTTTAAATCCCAGTGGGTCTAGTTTTTGTTAGAATTACGGGCGATTTTGATCCATTGTCTGTTAATGCATCTTCCTGAGATATTCTGTGTTGAATAGCCAAGAAAAGTGATACGACTGGCTGAGAAGGACCAAAACTATCCCCATCAAAAGCTTCACTATTAACATAATCTTATAGTAACAAAAATTGCATTACAATATTACATGGCTTTCTCCTAGGAAAGCTTATGGACCCCCTATAACAAGGAAAAAGGCTAAATGCAATTAGAAGTTTTTTATTCTACAGCACCATGCTTTTATCATGGCAAGCTTGCTATTCTAGTGAGAGTAAAGAAAGATGCAAATAAAAAGGTACCGGCACTTGCCATTTAAATATTAAAGAAACAAAAGAAATATATTGTACGTCACATTTCCATAGCACATAGCTTAAGAAAATACCAACCTTCAAACGAGCAGTCTGGATTGGAGAAAATTCTCTAACACCGTTGATGGCGGGAACCAAGCGATTATATAATGCCTGGAAAACATAAAAAAAAAGAATCAGTTTCTACATTGTAGACTGTTGTAATTACCTATACCTAAAACATTCTATTTTTGTGTTCTGATTTAACACCTACTGTGGAACTTGATAGCTTTTCCTATAAGTATGCATCAAAGCTTTGTGATCCATTTGCAGTCTATTTAGTAGATAAACACCATCTGAGCCTTAGATGCCTTCCATAATAGGGAAGCACATCACTGAGATAGACTATAAAAATGCCAATGAAAGCACTTTAGAGCACCAGTGTGATTACTGGTAAGAGTATCTACTGTCTCAGGTACTGACAAAGGATTAAGAAATAAAAATGCATCAGTGAGCTCGGTGTCCTGAGATTTATTGGGACTACTGACTAAGATTTAAGTGTTTTGTGTAATGATTAATGTTGTTCGTCACACACAGTATTTGGGCCACTGTTGACTATACAACTTGTGACATGACTAAGTTATGATCATTCTAGAATGCTTTCCATTGTGGAATTGGGCATGAGGTGTTTCTTAAAGTGCACCTGTCCTCTCAAAACCAATACTAATTTAGGTTCTACTAATAAAATACATGTTTTTGTAAATATATTTATTTTAAAAAAAAATGTACCTTTATACAGCGTTTCTCTCTGTCACTCTGTCATTTTCCCTGTAAACCTGCCTTTTCTGTACCGAGTCGGGTGGGTGGGGCTAAATGATGATTGACATTATCCAATTATATATCTCTTAAATCACGATCTAGCAGGGATCTGATTGGAGGAGCTTTAATGTCCATCATTATTTAGCCCCACCAGGGTTGTAAAACTGATACTGCGCTTGCTCAATTCACTGAAACACACAGGAATAGGAGGTAAAGAGGATCACAGTGAAGAAGAAATAGGCAAGCTAGTGGGAGCAGGAGGCAGCACTAGAGCATAAAACAGCGGTTCTCAAAGTGGTGGTCCGCGGACCGGCGCCGGTCCGCGGACCAATAGCTGCC
>WMED01029663.1:0-10226 GCA_019650415.1 Pipa parva
CTGTTTTTATTTACGATTTACACAACGTGCCAACTTTTCTGATTTTGGGGTTTGTATGCCTACTACGTATTTCATATATTGATTTGACTTTTTATATGGGACTGTTATTAACCATCATACAGTACGATCTTCCATTGTTCCTTGGTTCTTAACCATAAGAGTATTGTGTGGTTCTAAGATATCTACCCACAATAAAATCATTTAAGCCATATTTTGAAGAATTTGGTTATTTGGGGCAACATGGAGTCTCAACAGTGTTGAGAATCATCACTTGGAGCCTAGCAGCCTGCCAGCACATTAAAATAGGAGGGGAAGAGATCCATTCCCAGGTTCTGCTGTGTATATGCCTGATTTATATTTCGATCTGGTGAGTGCATATATTTGTCTTTGATCTGTGTGCAGTGGTACACATATTGGTGCATTTCTATTTTCAACATAACACACTGACACCTATTGGTACATTTGGGTTGCTGTCCCTTTTATATTGTTTCACAGTTAAGGCACTATGTTTGTGCGCTTCCCCACTTCTAGATTCTTTTATGGTAACCATTCTTTGGTTACTGAACAAATTCATCTTTTATTGATCTCTAGGTTGCAGTGATGGAAATTACATTTTTCAGATAGAATTTGAGGGGGTTATTTACTAAAGTCCGAATTGATGCGTATAGGTATGAATTCACCAGCCAAAGACAGTCGCAATAGACTGCTACTGTCACAGTCGCGTCTTTATAATGTGAATAGTCGCAGTCGCAACTTTAAAAATTGTTGCGGTTGCAACTTTCCAATGGGGAAATTGTTGATGCCTCAGATTTGCTATGGGAATCCGCTGTTTCAGAATTCGACAGTCAAATTCGCACCTTGGTGAATAACCCCCTGAATCTTAGTCACAAATTGTGGTCAGTTATGAGAATTGTATAAGGCAAGATGTAACTGCATGTTTTTGTTATACTGTGGTTTTCTAATAAAAGGAGTAGATATCTCACAGTTGCTCCTCGCTTCAACAGTGAAACTATAGTGTATGCATTGTATGGGCAATAATCAATATGTCTGTTTGACATTACCTTAAATATAATATAGCAGAAGCTATTAACAACATGAGACTTGAGAAAGGGAGGACATACCTCTTGAAAGCTTGCCTATCTAAACTGACTGTTAGTCCAATAAAAAAATGCATCACCAAGTATTGTAATATATAATTTTATTCTGTGTTAATTCATCTTGTGTAGAAAATCTGCATTCTTTACTGTTTAAAATGCTCCTGGTTGATATAATTAAAATTAAATTTCCTACATTTAGAATTTCCGTGAACAGCAACAACGTCCAGTCTTTGTTAGATGCTGCCAATCAATACCAGATTGAACCGGTGAAGAAAATGTGTGTGGACTTTCTGAAAGAACAAGTTGATGCATCTAACTGTCTAGGTAAGGCCTTTGTATACATTTTTATGGTAAAATCTTTTCAATGCAATTTCAGTTCTTAGCGATTTTAATGAATGGGCTATTAACCTGAATCATCCAGCATCAATTCTGAAATGAATCAGCCAAAATAAATCTGTAAACTAATACAGTTAAATAGAGGTTGATTATCAAACAAAATATACACCTCCTGAAGTAGAACATAACTGTGCTTCCTTGCCTTCAAAAATGCCTCATAAATTTTCCTGTTGGTTCATTGTTCAGATGAATGTATGTGTAAAGCAGTACATTACTCCATCAGTGTGCACACATTTTTATATACTGCTAGCCTATTGCATTCTGGCAGGAGTCTCTCCATGCCTCCAACCTGAGTTAAAGGCTGACGACGCCTACCCAGTATATTAGTGTGTTTGTTGTAGACAACAGTAACTTGTGCTGGCCATTGTTTTGATTTGCTGAATGACTTTTGACAACACCTATTAATTTCTAATAAGGAAGTTCAAGGCTGGGGTCAAACTGCTGTATCAATGCCAGTTTTAGGGAGATGCAAACTGAGATGCTATCTGGGTCCCACAATACCCTGGGCAGCCCTAGCTGCAAACAAACCAATCCTGTTTGCACTGTCTCCAGAATATGAGGCCCACCCCAGTTTGTCTATGGCCCCACTTTGTCTAAAGCTGGTCCATTTAGGATTTATTTTATTTTCATTGCTTAGTAGCTGACTAGTTTGTATTTGGACAGGCATGGCAGTTATATCTACAGTTTCCTTATGTTGTGTGTTTGTTTTCCTTATCTGGGGATTGAAACCTGTTGGGTAAAGAAATTTTCATTGTTTATGGAACTTTAGGTAATACATATTCATGAAGTGCCCATTGTGGCTTAGGAATTATTGCCACACCAATCCCAATACCAGTTTCCTTTTTCTGGTGTTATTGGACCTTCTTCTTCCACTTCATCATCTTATATTAGTGTGTCATCTGCAATTTTTTTTAATATACCGTGTCATTGTACCTCACTGTGGTGCTCAACAAGGCAACATTAGACAGTACAATATCAAAACTGTAAAATGCTCTGCCCAGTAGACCTACAATTTAGAAGAGATTGGGAGACACAGAAGGGAACAACTCTTTAGAATGCATTGTTCCAGACACAGAATCCCTGAGGTGGTATCAGGTGCTTGGTATGAGCTGGCCACTCAGCTGTAATTATAGTGCTAGTTAGGGGCAATAAATGGCACCATTTACATTATATTTGGATGAATTACATTGAATTGCTGGGGGTGGAACCATGGCTTGTGTTGGGAGAGGGACCATGAGGGCCCCATACCTTCAAAACAGATTAAGGCAGAAGTTACACTTAATATGCTACTGACAGAAGACACTAGAAAATGTGATTTAAGGAACTGCAAAATTGTTATGTTATCTGCCTTAACATTTGTACAGCATACCACATGACTTTGTCATTTTGTTTTGTTTTTTTTCCAGGTTTCAGTCTCATTGACCTTGTTTCCGACACCTCTGTTTGTTTTTAAAGGTATCAGTGTTTTGGCAGAATGCCTTGATTGCCCAGAGCTAAAGGCCACTGCAGATGACTTTATCCATCAGCATTTTACTGAAGTTTACAAAACAGATGAGTTTTTGCAATTGGATGTAAAACGAGTAACTCATCTCCTAAACCAGGACACACTTACTGTTCGTGCAGAGGACCAGGTACTTACTTCCTGGCTTTAATGATCCACACTTTCTTTTGCTAATACATGCATTTCCTTGTTACAGTGTATAAAAGTTTACTGTTATAAAGCTTTAAAGGGGGCACATCATCCCGTGAATTAATATTTATAAATTACATCTTAATGCAGTTTTATTGTTGTCTTTTTAACTGCTTTGGTTTATCAATAAAAATCTCTTGAATAAAACATTACCTTAACACCTCCATTTTACAATTTATTATCAACTGATTAGAATGTGCAGTGCACCTGCAGCTGATTGGATAGGACAGAATGCAAAGTCTTATTAGAATCAAGCAAACGTATCCTGCAGTGTAAAAGTGACTAAATGAACTGGTATAATGGGTAGAAAATGAAAAAGAGAGATTACAATAGGAACGTGTAACTGTATTATCAATTGCATTTTAACTAAGATCTTATAACTTTAGTATTCATATAGAATAGAAACATAGACATGTGTAGTATGGAAGTGCCAGCTGTGGTGTACTAATGGGGATTTCCTGTAAGCCACCAAATTTAACAAAATCCACAGAAAATCTGCTACTGTAGCAAGCAGATAAAATGGAAGATCACAATGAGGCAGTTATGATGGGGGACTTTACCCAGAAATCAACTGGGAAACTGAATGCTGTGGATCTCATAAAGGAAACTGGAAACACTTTGATTTATTTGCCAATAAATAACAATAATTTATCCAACTGGAACAGGACCTAACTAAAATGGGTAAGGGGGCATTGTGAGACCTAATATTAAATGAAATGGAAAATCTGAGGTTAATTGGCTTTTGCCTCTGGGTGGGTTTGCCTTTCTCTGGATTAACATTGCAGGACACAACTGTTTGGACATGTAGACTTTTTATTTTTAGCCATACAATATTATACACTAAACTAAAATGTGTGCGTCTGTCACTTATTTGCATTGAAAGTTTATGTGACAAGCTTGATTTCTGTCCTGGCTAAGTTTATTTCTTATTTCCTATGAGGGTATTTTACTGCAAAACTAATAGTCTGGTTCTGACTTGAGCCTGTGTGGGAAATAACATTACTCCTGTTGGAAAAACTCTTTTCTATTGTAATTTTTATGATTTTGTCAAACTGCTTAGTTGTTTAAATCTCTGGAAATGTATACAAAAAAGTGCATAATTGTTTTGCCTAGAAACTGTAAGCATTGGCTAGCTGTAGAGGGTTGTATGCCATTAACGAAACAAGATGAAGACTGAAATGTTAATTTAGTTGTCTCTTTTTGCAAGCGCTTGTTTTAGCTAGGTTAGGGTAAGGCTAAGGCCATTTTTGTTGTGGTTTTTCCATAAGGTTAAAACTGTTATTACAGTTTTACAATGAGTCAAACATCACAGCTGTTAAAGTCAGTGGGTACCCATGGTGCATATTTCTACAACAGGCCCATAATTGCATTTTTATGTGGCCTTGTCTTTGTGCTACTGTTATTACCACCTGCAGTGAAACCATACCAAAATGCCAGGTTGCGCCTTACCCAGTGTAACATGAGAGAGAGACCTAGTTCTCAAAAGCTTGCAGAATTATCACATTCAGTATGCTAATAAAGGGAACCTTCCCCCATTCCCCCAACTTATAAGTGTCAGCAAGCCTCTCGCTGTCATGGGGAGCTGGGGTTATCCCATAAAGAATAGTGTGATAAGTATTAGGCTGAAGTCACATCTGTAGAACATTATCTTCATTTTTCAAAATGTAAAGTTTTCTTGTCTTTCTGCCCAGGTGTATGATGCAGCTGTAAGATGGCTAAAGTATGATGAACCAAACCGCCAGCCATACATGGTAGACATCCTTGCAAAAGTTCGATTTCCTCTAATTTCAAAAAACTTTCTGAGCAAGACTGTGCAAGCTGAGTCACTGATACAGGATAATCCAGAATGCTTGAAAATGGTGATAAGTAAGATAACTTTTTCTGTTGTTGTTGTCATCAGCATAATTGTCTACAAAATGTTTGGACCTTTTTGCACATCAAAAACCTAAAGTATAGGTGGCTGAGATTGTGTATGCAACCAACACTCTGTATACCTATGTGTTAAATGTGTCCATAGATTACTATCGCCTTAAGTGGCAACACAATTTCTAAGCATTTAGTATGCAATGGGACTTCATGGTACTGTTAGACAGTCACATATAGGCAAATTATGACCTTTACTCTATTGATTAATTTCCCTAAATATGTTTAGCAACTGTCATATCACATGCATCCCCCCCCCCCTTAATTTATTATAATTGGATTGGTTCTGACCTTTACGTTATTCTCTGAAAATGTCATCAGACTAGGTGACTGAAACAGGTTACAAATTATGATCTATTGGTCAAATATAAAAATGACTTTTTTTTTTGTAACAGGTGGAATGAGATACCACCTTCTCTCCCCAGAAGATAGAGAAGAACTGGTAGAAGGAACTAGGCCAAGGAGAAAGAAACATGATTATCGAATTGCTTTGTTTGGGGGTTCTCAGCCACAGTCATGTAGATACTTTAATCCAAAAGTAAGTAAACTCCATCTATCATTCTTATATTGAAGAATGTGTATAACTGTGGTTTTGGTCAGTTCTAAAATAGGGAGTTTGATGACTGCGTGGGCAAAGTACAGGAGAAATAGTGTGATTTTAGAGCCAGAGGTTTAACTTGCTCTGGTTCAGCTAACCTTTCTTTTCTCTTCAATTTTCTTGCTAAAAGTCTAGCAGTGTTTTAAATGTTATAATTTAAAGGGGCACTATAGTGCTGCTATAAATGCACACATACATATAAAAAGCTGCCTAACTGCTATTAGTTAAGCAGTGTGCTGACCAGTAGTAAGTAGGGCAAAAATGTCCAAGGTAAGGTACTTTTTCATGGAAAACTGGCCAGTACACATCACACACACTTCCTGGTGCAGTAGTTAATCAGTGCTGCCTGCTCAATCATCTTGTGTCACATGAAACAACTACTGGGGAGAAACACTTCTCACTAAGGTATAGTACTGCATATCTATAGATGTATTTTGACTATAGTTCCACTTTAAAAAGTGTGTCTTTTTTTAGATTTTAGTCACTATGTGCACAGTTCATTATGTGCCTTTGCCTAGAAGGCTAATAATAAATAAATAATGAAGTAATACAGCAATTCTATGTTTCTGGCAGAAATGCAATGTTTATGGTGTCTAGAGCACCAGGAAACACAATCACTTGAATGAAAAGCTAATGTTGATCACTTATATTTTTTGTCAAGCACAAATTACCCCCCTACACACACATCTTTTTTCTTTCCCTTTTAATTTTTTTTTTTTCCATCACAGGATTATAACTGGACTGATATTAGATGTCCATTTGAAAAGCGTCGGGATGCAGCTTGTGTGTTTTGGGACAATGTGGTTTATATTTTGGGTGGTTCACAACTGTTTCCAATAAAGCGAATGGACTGCTACAATGTGGTAAAAGACTCTTGGTACTCAAAACTGGGACCTCCAACACCTAGAGATAGCCTAGCAGCCTGTGCTGCTGAGGGCAAGATCTATACTTCTGGAGGCTCAGAAGTAGGTTAGTAATAAAACAGCACTTTGTCCCTTAAAGCAGAACTCCAGTCACCAAATTAATTATGTTTTTTTTTTATTAGATGACACTATTAATTTGCTTAGTCAGGCAATGCTTTAGAGTCTATCTTACAGGTGTCCCACATATGAAATAAACAGTTTTCCTTGAACTATGTAAAGCATTTTTTCAGTAAAGTCTAAGATTGTCAAGTTTTCCACAAATGTTCATTTGAATCTAAAAAAACTCCTTCTTTGTGGAAGTTAAATTATTATTGAACCCACTCCACAATTATTAAAGGTTGGGTGACAACCTGCCTTTAGAAACAAGCCCCCACAGCAGGTCACTTCATACTTGCAGCTCCTACCCAAAATATTGATAGAACTTAATATTAATTCATAACTGATGGAGTAGTCTGGTCATGTATATAAACATATTATCCACACACAGATTCATGCGTCCAATCCTATTAAATTTCAGACAAAATGCAAGTTATGTAATAATAATCAGTGGATCTTGTAATAGCATGTAATACAGGAGATTATGCAGGCAATGTCTCTCTAACTAGTGAATGCTGCCTGCACAGGTTGTAAATGGCTCTAACAGTTGAAGTAAAGTTGAAGCTGTGAAGTTTGCATTTTGCAACAGACAAGACTTATGCAAGCAGTTCTGAGCATTACTGTAGAAAATTTGGTATACGATGTTGCTAGTAGAAGGCTTGTAGCTTCCTGTTACAGTTTATACATAAGAAATAAAGATTAGGCAGCAAAAATGTACAGTGCATTTTCATGTGCAGTTCCATTTCTGTTGCAGACTGGTTGATTTTATGGGATGACTGCATGAACATTGTATTTTCTTACTTTCAATAGGAAATAATGCTCTGTACTTGTTTGAGTGCTACGACACCAGAACAGAGAGTTGGCATACAAAACCCAGTATGCTGACCCAGCGCTGTAGCCATGGAATGGTGGAAGCAAATGGACTGATCTATGTATGTGGAGGAAGCCTGGGAAACAATGTCTCTGGGAGGGTCTTAAACTGCTGTGAAGTGTATGATCCAGCAACTGAAACGTGAGTGTGTCCAGTGAGAACTGAGCTTATAGAGTCATATGCTATTCATTAATACATGTATGATCGATATAAGTGTAAAAGAACACAGGATATCTTTATTTCCAGTCTGTGCAGATTAACGCACAGTCAATAAAGCCAGTTATGTTACAACCTGCCTCTGGGTAGCCCCGGGCTAACACAAGCTGCATTCCTGCATTTATTTCACTTTCAGGCTGATGGCGTTCTTGATTCACAGCAGTTTTAATATCATGGGCATTTGGAAACTAATTATGAATTTCCCCTGCTTTCCGTTCATTTTAATAGAGTGACCATGGTTGTGAAAGTATGTATGATATTCTGTGTGTACAGCATGCACATGCATATTTGTGTAAGTATCTATATTTTTATTTATAAAGCGCCACAAGATTACACAGCGCTGTACAATCCAGTAATAATACAGGGTAAGGGTAAAGTGCAGAACAAAGAACAAGTGAAGTAATTTACAAGTATATAATTAAGAAAATACATCACTCTGAGTGCCAGGACATTATAGAAACAAGAGGATAGAGGTCTGTTTATGTAAGTCTTCCTCCTATTTAGATTGTAACCCCTATGGGGCAGGGACCTCCATCCTCTTGTTTCTATCAAGCCTGGCACTTAGAGTGTTGTATTTTCTTGATTATATGCTTGTAATTTACTTCTTCTTTCTTAAACACTTTTTCCTTGTCTGTATTGTTGGATTGTACAGCACTGCGTAACCTTATGGCGCTTTATAAAAAATATTTATATATGTGTGTATATATATATATGTGTGTATATATATATATATATATATATATATATATATATATATATATATATATATATATATATATATATATATATATATATATATACTGTATATATACTGTATATTGTAAAGAGGCAGAAGGAGCTGTAACAAAACAGGCAGAGAAAGTCTTTCTTGGTTAAAGAGTGGAGAGGAAGGGTTTTAATTAATTTATTGTTTAAGGTCAGTGCTCCATTTAATGCATAGATTTTTTTTTTTTTTTTAAAGAAAGGACCCAAATAACTCTTTTGGAAACAAGAATGTCCTTAGCAGGAAAGAGCAGTTTAAAAAAACATGAAAAGGTCTCTTTTTAATAGGAACAGGCTAGACTGTAAAACTGAAGTCTAATTATAATTTTCGATAATAACATCTCATAAACTTGTTTGTTTTTGTAGGTGGACTGAGCTGTGCCCAATGATAGAAGCTCGAAAAAACCATGGTTTGGTGTTTGTAAAGGACAAGATATTTGCTATTGGTGGTCAGAATGGCTTAGGTAATTTATTTCTACTCACTTAACTATAAAGCTGTGATATGTGCAAAAATATGCTTTTTCAGTAAGTAAATATCCTGATTTGATATTGCTGAACTTCCTGTGTGTTTTGTAAAACAGAGCTTATAATAATGTGTAAAAAGATTACACAGGCATTCTACATGTGAGGTTGTAATAATCTTTTAACTCTTGTCTTTAATTTGTTCCAGTAAATAAACCTTTTTTTTTTTTTTTTAAATCCAAACAAACTGTACCCAAATATTGTACATTTTATTTGCTTACAATGTACTCACGAATGAATTGTAAAAGACATTTTGATTTATCTTTTCCCAAATGATGGATGAGGTACACGTTATATCCCCTTTTTATACTCCAGGTCTAAAAAAAGGACTTTATGGAAAAATCAATTATTATTAAAATAAGTAAATAATTTAAAAGCAACAAAAACTTTTCTATACTATTGTGGATCACATACCCCTAGCATGTCACTTCATTTTTCTTTTCGCACCTTTTGTTTTAACTGCTATCACTTCCCTCCTCCCTTTAATGTGTGTGATTCCCGGACCCCTCCTCTACAATAAAAATGTCCAGCCACTGCATTCATAGTCAATTTTTCTGGGTATGCATTGAAAGTTTCTGGACCCATTCCTGTTCTGGAAGTGTAGGACAGTGAATGTTGTTTTAAGAAATGCAGGGAATGAGGGAAGTACCAATTGTAATGATATAGTAGCAAAATTCAGTCAACGTGAAGTTGACAAAAGTGGTATAGCACCCACAAAAGTAAACAATAATAATAACAATTATAATAAATAATAATGGATTATAATAAAAAGTCCCAACAGTTCCAATGTGCAGAAATGAATATGGTTAAAACCTGGGTAAAAAAGTCCAAAATCCTTTACAAGGAAGGGTCCTGCGCACAGTCCACCGGGACAGCCTGCCTATGTCCCTTTAGTGAAAAACAAATTCCTGTTTCGTCCAAGGAGGATGAAAGTGGGTGCTCTGGTAAAAGATTGAAAAACAAGGGGATTTGCCCCCCTAGAGTGATATTGTTTTGACTGATATACAGTGACTGTAGTGACATAGTGATTATATGGTACTATTGTCACCTATTAATCAAAAATAAGCAGTGTTGTGAATGTGACTGTGTTGGTGATAACAAAAAATAATGATTGGTGCTTCTAATTAAAAGC